>JAAGNO010008278.1:0-37861 GCA_033439905.1 Ceryle rudis
TGGTTCAGATTGCTTCTGCATCCAGTTCAGGCTGAATGCTGCTGATACTCTTTTGTTACTGCTTGTTCATCAGCATTTGCTTTGCTGTTCCTTGGTTTCAACTATTCCTGCACTGTATTCCCTTTCATTTGGGTGCATTTTCTTCTAGATCAATCTCTATCATGGTTTTTTAATTAATAATTTTGTTAATGTCTTAAGATTAATGTCTTTTAACTTCATCTTTTCAGTCTTCTTTCTCCTGTTTCCTCCCCAGCTGTGTTCATTTCTTTCTCCAAACACTTCCAGTTGTTTGTTCTTGTTGCTGAAAATCCAGCTCTTGGTCAGAGATTCTCTAACTGGCCTATGACGACACCATCATCCTTCCACTGCCAAGAAGAGAAGCTATTTTTTCATGTGAAACTGAAGATGTTACCTTTCAGTTGTTACCTTGCAGGTGTTACCTTTTCCATTGATAACAATGGATGTATTTTATTTCTTTGGCCATTTGAGAAGCAGTGTCATTGATTATAGTGGGGTAGTGATGTTGTTCTGGACTACTGGGCTCGTTTGGGGGTTTTAGCAGGGTGGGTTTTTTTGCAGGTGGCTTGGTTTTCTGCTGGGAAGATTTATTTTGGCTCAAGGAAAATATGCTTAAGGAAAAAATGCTTTAGCTGTATTCAGTAAGTCTTAAAGTCTAGTGAGACCTGGAAAATGACATATTAAAAATACAGTTCGTAGCTGTCAGCATCATTTGATTGAGTACAGTTTCTGTGGACGAAGTTGACATGCCTACTTGTCCTGGTTGCAGCTGGGATAGAGCTAATTTTTCTTATTGGTAGCTAAAATAGTGCTGTGTTTTGGATTCAGTGTGGGATTTGGTATGAGAAGGATGCTGATAATATACTGATATTTTTACTTGTTGCTAAGAAATCGAGGACTTTTCAACTTCCCATGTCTTGCTAGTGTGCAGATGCACAAGAAGCTGGGAGGGAGCATAGCTAGAGCAATGGACTAAAACTGGCCAGTGGAACATTCCATATCATAAGACGTCATGCTCAGTCTGTAGATGAGGGTTGGCTAGGAAATAAGCTCTCTCCTGGGATTGCAGTTTGGGGATTCTCTCCTCCAGGATCACTGGCCCTTAGTCAGCAGTGGTGAGAATTGCACTCTGCATTACTTATTTATATATTCCATTATTACTGTAATTATTTTTTTTAATTCTATTTTAATTTAATAAGTAAATTGGGTATATGTCAACCTCACCCCTTACTTATACCCCTCCAATTCTCTCCCCTGTTCCCCGGTCTTGTAGTTGCCAAGGGTTGGGGCTGGAGACGAATGGCAGACGCTTTCTATTAACCCCTCTCCCTTCCGAAAGGGGAAGAGGAAGGAAATAAGGGAGAGAGAGACTTAAGGATTTGAAAAGAAAACTAAACCAGCTTAAATTAAAATAATAGTATGGTATATATACAAATATATATGAAACCAGTATCAAACCCAAGCCCCCTGATGGCAATTACATCACTGTCACCACTGATGCTGTGGAGCGGGCACTGGGGAATTCCCAGGCTGGACTCAGCAGCAGATGGGAATGGGGTTCAGAAGTTGGATTCTGGAACTGGATTCAGGAACACGTGGATTAAGATCAAAGGCAGAACAGAGAGTCCTCCTTGGATGCTGGCCATTGAAGAAGAGAGTGACCCTCCTGATCCCTCAGCTTTATGCCAGATATGATTTATATGGGATGGAATCCCTCCTTGGTCAGTTTGTGGTCCTGGCTGCTCCTCCCCACAGGTACCACCTTTTGCCTTCCACCCCCCAGCGTGGTGCACGGGACTGAGCAGTGACCTTGGTCTGAACAGGAGGAATTATAATCAAGAGCCTTTCTGCACACACCAATCCTCGGTAGTAACTAAGTAGTGTCTATAAACATCACTTAGCGTTACATCTTCTAGAAGCAAACAGTTCATTCAGAAATCTGCTGTTAACTTCAGAAGGTGCTGTTAGTTGGAAAAGTGAGCTGAAAAGTACAGTCACTGAACAGAGTGGATTCTGTTCTAACTCAAACCAGGACAGTAGTGTTTGACTGCTGTCCGGGTTTAAACCATGACACCGTGATAGACAGAGGCCCCTGATTCCTTTACTTTTGTTTGTTTGTTTGTTTGGGGGTTGTTGTTTTTTTGGTTCATTGGTTGGTTGGTTGGTTTTTTTTGGTGCGTAAGAACCTCTAGTTGGTTTGCAGCATAGAGGATAACAGCTCAAACCACTTCTGCCATTTGGAGGTGCAGAGGGGGATTGTGTGCATGTGAAGTGAGTAGCAAGGGAAGAATATAATGGGGAGGTCGCACAACAGGTCCTCCCAAGGAATGGCAAAAACAAAGCTCAAGAACCCAACAACAGATGAAGAGAATGAGGAATGTGGATGAATGCTGCTTGGGAGGCGTAACAGAAAAAGGCATGAAAAGAGCTGGCTTGTGCAGAGCTCAGAGCTCCTCAGTGGCACCGATATCCATGCTTTGTGTTCTGTCTTCCTCCATCTGCGGGAGGTAGGCCCTCAGAGCGAATAAATGAGGCTTGTGATTTACTCTAGTTGATTTTTTCCTTCTGTGAAGGTTGTGCTTGCCTTGTGACACTTGAGTAGACCCTGAAGTCAAGAGGGACTTTTCATGTGGTTAAAGCTAAGGGAGTGCTGAAGTGCTCTGGCTGGTTGATTTGCTCTCCTCACTGAAGAACTTGAGCTTTAGCACATGCAGTTTATTAAGGTCAGAGGAGCCAGATTTAGGAACAAAATTCACTGTACCTTGGCTTCTATTCCTGGGCTTCTTTTCACAAACTTATCCCCATTGTGCAGATGCTTCTTTTCCGATGGCAGGGGCCACTTCTGAGAGTGTTTTGTGACAATAACTGCAAGAACCAGTGAAATTAGAACCATAAAAAGCAGACAGATGATAAATGCATTGAGAGGTGGAGTAAAGAAGATTATCTTCCTCAGCTTTAATAATGGAACCATAAGCTATAAGACAAATAGGCTTAGAAAGGATAAATTCTAGCCAGATCGCTTTTTTACCTTTCTGATAAGATTACAAAATAAGCAGATGAAAGGCAAGTGATACAATCTGTGCATTTTAGTAAACCTTTTGATACTATCTCACCAAAGCATAAAAAAATAACTAATACATGTTGACTTGGATAGCAACATGGTCACACAGGCCATAGATGAGTTGAAGGACTGTAAATAATGAGCAGTGATGAATGGTGATGAACTGAGACGGAGTGAATCATACTAATGAGGCTTTGCAGGAATCCAGATTTAAGCCCATGTTTTTATGCTTTAACATCTTCATTGCAGCACCTTTTCAGCATGCTGTTGATTTCCACCCTTGTATAAAATGCCACTGAGCCAGTTGAGTAAAATATTGGCACCTACTGGGATTAGCCCTGGGCAGAAGACTAAACCAAGTGTTTATTAGAAGTGCTCAGACCTTAGAGGTAAGGAAGCTGAAGAACACTTTTTTGTTTTGTTTTGTTTCAAGAGGAGGGACTGAATTTGCTACTAATGCTGTCAGCCATAGAAGGGTGGAGTGAATAGTGGGTTAAATGATTGGGTGACTGAAGTGTAGCAGCAGTGTTCAGCTGGCTGCCAGGAATCCTTAAAATTAAAGAGAGGGTAGTTTTCTGTCAGGGATGTGTCAAAAGGTATCGAACATCTTCCTAAAGAAAGTTACATAAAGCTTTGCTGTTGAGACAAAACATTCTGCACTGGAAAAATGAGTGAAGGAAGATGCTCTAAGTAGTTTCTGTCTCTGTAGGCTTTGTCTAGTTGAACACCCAGATAGCTGGCCAGTGGTGTCATGTATAGCAAGAGCTACCTCCACCCCACCTCCCACCCCCAAATGGTCCTGTCCTCCATGTCAACTCTGGTGCCATTGAGTAGGACACCCTAAAGCAGAGCTGGTGGTCTCCCCCTGATGTTTACACCTTCTTTCCCGCAGACATGGGGTGAAACAGAAAGTGTCAGCATGTAGCTGCCATTTCATACGCGCGCTCTGCCGCCCAGCAAAAGTGTTCAGTGAAGAATGACCGGGAAATAGCTTCGGCTGCATAACCAGTTCTGGAGCGCAGCTGTTCCTCAAAGATGTTAACACAATAATATAGCCGAATGTCTGCAAAATGATCCTGTGCTAAATACCATCGAAGCAGCCAGGGATGGATTAGGCCTGTGCTGAATTCTTGTGCCAGATTATTTCCAGTGAAAAGGGCTTTTATTGTTAAAATCGGCGCTGCTGGAAAAATGTTTGATTTGGGTTTTTTTCATCAGATTGCCACCAAGCAGTGAAATAATGATTTCAGTTTTTTTGGAACTTGTTTGTATATTCAAAATATTATTAGGCAATAGCTAACAATTCCCCTATAAATCACATAATGCCTAACAGAAGGTGAACACAGAAGTTGTCTTACAAGCGCTGTAGATAAAAGCCTGTGTGATTCTGTCAATGACAGAAAAGTCAACACAGTCCTGGCTTTTTTCACTTAAATCTGTCCTGGGTTGTAATGAAAACTTGCACCTAAATAGATGTGTAATGAAACTTGTAATGAAACTTGCACCTAAATAAATGTTTACAACTGCAGTTGATGTGTCCCAAAATAGTAAAAACAGAAACTGGCAAGAAAAATTATTCTATGGAATAGTGTGACTTTATTTATTTATTATTTTCTCCTTAATTTCTGTGCCCAGAAACCAGCTTGTTTACAGTTTCCTCTGGGGATAAAACTGTGTATTTCAACTAGTTCCAAAATGACTGGTATATTTAAGTTGGCATATAGAATGTCTTGTCTATACACTGGGAATTAAACAAGGACATCGAAGGACTTAACAATAATGTTATCTTATTCTGAATTTAAGACAAAAACAAGGTCAAGCCAGTAATGCAGGCTTTCAATTCTCAAAGCATCTTGAGGAAATTCTGGGTTTATTGTTAGAAAATTCCACAAATGTATTTTGCTGTTCAGTTCTTGTGGCAGTTGTGATAAGTGTATCAGCCTGAATAGAAAATATGAATCCTGTATGTGGGCCATAAGCAATTAATAGCACTTCTACACTAAAAGTTTGTGAAACAAGGTTGATAACTTTTCTCTAGCCATGAAATGTTGCAGATTCTTTCTGCCACTTCTTGTAATTAAACCTGTGTGAGATGTAATTAAGCCCTATTATATGTGTCTCATGCTGCTGCTGCTGCTTGTCGTCTTAAATCTAAATCTAAACTAAGAGAAAAACAAACCTGTTTTCCTTCACCTCTTTTAGGTTGAGTTGGAGCAGACTTAACACAAATGATTATGAAATTAATCAGATGTGAAAATACAGCTTTAGTTGTGTGTACAATTTGAATTGAGAAAAAGGAAATACAATTAGAGTAGTAAAAGATGTGAATCGCGTGTAGATTGTGCATCACTATAACACCACAAGAAAATGAAGTAATTAGTTTGAAAGCCTGGCAGACAGTGACAACTGGTTTGTATTCGGAGTATATCTGGTAGTACCGTGCACTTCTACGATTTCAGTTGTGAAACAAATGAGTTGTTTTGTGATAATTTACATTGGCGCCATTAGAAGCAGTTGTTCGATGACTTTGTAACGCAAACAACTTGCTGTCTAATTCAATAAATTAGCATGAACATTTTGCTTTATTTTTCATGGATGTTAAGCCAATTATCATCTGCTGTCATCCCCACGGCAGAGTGTAACTGATATGGTCCTGTTGCACATCTAACCCGTGCATCCTTTTGAATTCAGGAGAAAATCACAGAATGCCCTGGGTTGGAGGGGACCTCCAAAGGTCATCTAGTCCTAGCCCCCTGCCGAGAGCAGGGACATCCTCAGCTAGAGCAGGTTGCTCAGAGCCTCATCAAGCCTCACCTCGAATGTCTCCAGGGATGGGGCCTCCACCACCTCCCTGGGCAACCTGTTCCAGTGCTCCACCATCCTCAGAGTAAAGAACTTGACTGTGGTCACCTAAAAATTTGGTGCTGCGCTGTGTTGGCTATGATGCTGTTCAGCAAATGAAGTCCACTATTTATAGCTTCTGAAGAAACTCAAGTATACATTAATGCATAGGCTAGTTCTTTGTGTCTTTAAGGCTAGAGTGGCTTGTGAATGAGATGCTGTTTGAGATCAGCTGGAGTTGTGGCATTCAACAGCTGGTGGTCAATGGGACCTGCCTGTTTTCTCAGAAGAGCTTTGGAAAAAGTCCTCCCCGTTCAGTGTTAAGTAACAGTAACAGGCTGTGTTCATTTTGTCTTGACTGTTAAGTGAACCATCAGAGCATCCAACAGAAGAACAGTCTTATTTCTTGAAATAAAGCTGTGACAACAAAAGGAATAATTTTTTATGTGAGTGCAGAGAAAAGCCCAGTGTAGGGCTGTAGCTCCAGTGAGTGTCATGGTGCTGCTGTACACCTTTCATCTGATCTTCTTTTAGTCTTCTGGAAGATTCCTTATTCCCTGGGTAGCCTTGAATTGTATCCTTCCTTGCAGAACATGCTGCAGAGCCCTGACCAGAGTCAGTGCCTCCCATTCAGCCCCACACATTGTGCTCTCCCAGCAAAATCCAGATGTCTCATGACCTGGATCGTGTGGTGGTAATCAACCCATTTGCCTGTCCTGCCCCATCTTCCCTTATATTAAACTGGCTTTGGAAATGCAAAAAAAGAACTTTATTTCAGAAAAGAGAAGACATGTTCTAAATAAGCTATGTCTGTGCTTAGTCAAGTGCAGGTCGCCTGTCTTCTGCGGAGAGAGAATTAAATGAAACATATTAAATAATGCATGTCCTTATCGTAGGCTACTCTGGGTACGGTAGAAAACCTGCCTTTTCTGGTATCAGTATCCCCAGCCTCCACGGATCACTTGTTCGTGCGGTAACTCCTCTCCTAACCACTTTACCCAGTGATACCGTCACTAACAAGCTCGTGCGGATACATGTAACACTTCTTATAAAATTAATGCAGTAATCTTCAAATGTTCGGTGATTCCACAGCATCTGTCACAGAGTGCCCCTAGCCACGCTCTATTGTAAGTGCTTAAAAATAATATTGGAAAATGTGTTTTATCAGGAAGCCACTAGATGTACAGATTTACCATAATTCATTCCAAGCTGTGAAATGAGGATATAGGATAAATAATGCAGTAAAATGGGAATAATCAGGTAAGATTAGACCCTTGATACATAGATGCATGAAGCAAAAAAATAAAGTACGGTACTGCAAGATTATTGGAGAGCAACACTGAGCACTGTTTTATATATTCACATATTCACGTTGCTGGAGAAGGTCCAGAGAAGGGCCACAAAGATGATCAGAGGGCTGCAGCACCTCTCCTGCGAGGACAGGCTGAGGGACTTGGGTCAGCTCGGCCTGGAGAAGAGAAGGCTCTGGGGAGACCTTACAGCAACCTCCAGTACCTGAAGGGGGCCTGCAGGAAAGCTGGGGAGGGACTGTTTACAAGGGCTTGTAGTGGTAGGACGAGGTACAATGGTCTTAAACCAGAGCAGGGTAGATTTAGATTGGACATTAGGAAGAATTTCTTCACTATGAGGGTGGGGAGACACTGGAATGGGTTGCCCAGAGAACTTGTGGATGCCACACTGATGTGGCATCCCGGGGCCTGGGACCACAGACAGCGGGACCCCAAGGACCGAGTTTCCTACAGTACTGACTGTAGAAAAACATCTTTCCAGGCCTTGATTCTCCTGTGGCTAAAATACAAGTAAGGACAGAGCCCTAGAGCAAGTCAAGGATCTTTCTGACAGAATATTCTCCTTCAGAAGGAAATGCTGATCCAGCGCAACCGTGAAGCAGTGTGTGGGAAAGAAAGTTTAAAATGAATTTTCTATTTAAATTCATTTCTTTGGAGAACTGTGTTGACAATATTGTTCTGACGTCCTCTGAATAAAAGGATCCTTTCTTAGTTATTCTGAATTTGTCAGTCTGTAGCCTAAGAAAAAGGGCCAAATGTTGTGAAATTATTTGGAAGTTTCAACGAGTCAGAAGTGCTTTTTTTTTTTGTTACAAAATCACTCTAGTATTAAATTTCTCTTCCTGATTTGGAGCAGAAAAGTTTTTGAAAAACCCCAGATATTTTCCCAGGATAGGAAAAGTGTTTCTTAGCTCTCCAGGAAACTGATGATTTGAAACATTTTTATAATAATGCATTTTTAAAAAATAAATGAAGACATTGAATCTGGATTGTTGTGTAGCAGGTGAGAGGGAGATTAGAGGTAACATTTTCTGCTGCCTTAAAGAAGAAGATAAGATGTGTGTATGCAAACTCCAGAGCTTGGAGGCTCAGGAAGAGAGGGGTCTGTCTTCTTACGGTGGTGGAAAGACAAAAAGCCAACCGTGGCTGTGCTCATTTTCATTTTACTGCTTCATTCCAGAGCACTTCTGTCCAGCATCCTGGCTTTTTTCTGGGCTTGAGTATTTGTTCTCTTCTTGCAAATTAAATTATGCTTTCAGGCTTGCTTACATAAGGAGGAAAAAGAATAACCCAGGGAAAACTGGGTTACCGTGAGCCTGTTGGTGATACAGGGACTGAAAATTGGGAAGACAGAAGTAGGCATAAAGAAGGATTAGCAGATTTCAATCTAGAGTCGTGCCTGGCACTTCCCAGCTGAGGATGCGGGATTGCCTGGGCTGACCCAGCAAGGCCTCGTGGCCAGAGGGGATCCAAAGTGGTATTTGAAAAAGGTAGTGGACGGGCTATGACAGGGCCCTTGATGTGCAGGTAAATCCCTTAGCACAACATCTACAGTCACCATCCTTCCAGGGGAAAAGCAAACCTTTTGTGGTTACATGAATATTATGGGATCATGAATGACGTCTGTATAGACTGCAGGTGAGCCCTTTGGTGAGGCTGTGGTGTGTACCATGCCTGAAGAGAGATCTTTCATTTACGTTCCTATCCTGTTACTCCCTTTTCCCAGTCAATCAAAATAGATTCTTTTTCCAGAGATCTTCACAATCAGTGTGTTACATTTTCAGTCTCCAAAAGCTGAAAAGGTGTACTCCTTTTACTACTCACTTTACTACTTTAGAAGAGTTACCAATCCAGCTGCAATCGAGGCAAGTTTGGAAACTGGTCTTTAAAGCTGTCCTCAGGTTTGTGCAAACTGTGTGGTTGAAAGCCACCTGTCAAGGAGTCTTCCTCCTAAGAGGAAGATGCATTTATGCTATTGCAGTTTACCTGTCTTATTTCAAATAAATCTAAAGGAGTTTTGATAGTGATTTAATAAGTATGTTTTCTTCAAGGTATACATTAAAGGTCAAGTGCTAGAGACTATTTGGTAGAAACCAGGACTATGCATTAGCATCATGACAGTCTCTTGCAAGAGCTTCTGTGCTCTCTGCACCCTCCTTGAGTTTGGTTACTTGGAACAGGTACTCATTCCTGATACTAGGACATCATTTTTCTCATATTTCTAATTTTGGCTGCAGAATTATGCCCCAGTGAGTGATAACCTCACAATAGTGTCAGGAAAGAACTGTTAGGCTGCTGGGAGCCATGCGGTAGGGCAAGCTCTTGGTATGGGGCACTTCATGCTGAGGTTTCCCTCCCTTCTCTGTCGCACAAGTCCTGAGGTTGGATGCCAGTTCATTTTTCTCTGCTGGCTTTCTGCCAAGCAGAGGGATTAGATGTAATTGTTTTGGGTTGGTGCTAATGAAGGGAAGGGTACGAAAGCAGGGCAAAGTCTGCATTTGAGTGCTGCGGGAGGAGGCCCGTGACCCTTCTTCCTGGCTGGTGCCTTGTTAACAAAGTTCGGGAGGACACAGCCTGAGCTGACAGGGGTGGGCAGACCTTCAAACTCCTCTGCCCACAGAACCCTTCGTCTGGTCTCTGACAATTCATAGCCAGTCTTGCTTAGCTGAACAGACTCTCGTCCAGAAGAGTCTCTGTGTCCAGGTAGCTCACAGCCCATGCTGGGAGGCTCTGGGTAGGTCACGCAGCCTCTCCCGAATCCGTTGCAGAGTGTCAAGGACAGATGACACTTTGTGTCCCACATCTTTTCCCTTAGAGAAAAAGAAGAAATTGTCCAAGCCAGGCCTAGAGTTGACCCCATCAACATCGATTTATAAATTCAAAAGTAGGAAACGTGCTGAGACTATTGCTCAAAAACATTGGGAAATGATTAGGAAACTGCTGAGACCATCTGGGCTTTTAAAATTTAATATTTCAATTCCTTCTTATCAGAAGGAAGGAAAACTTTATATTGCTCTGTTGTTAACAGCTGTACTCTGGGATTATAACATGCAGGTCTCTGTCTGCCTCTAATGACTGAAACAGCTCTTTCATTGATACATTTATAAATGTACTTTAAGGTAACAGAAGTGGATTTCTTTTGTTAAAAACATGGCTCTGAAAATCAGTTCTTCTGTTAGATGGCCCACTGTTGAAAGCTTGTTCCCCTGGCATCACACTGAAGAAACAACATCCTAAAATTCTTATGCTGGGTAAAGAATTTATTCGTCAGACTAGTAAAAAGGACATTTTTACACTCTTATCAAATTGACCTCTTTCTTCCATGTGCAAATAGAACTCTCACCTTTTGAGATAAATTGTGCACAATTGCACTATCCTGCGTTTTGTCATGCATAGTAATTTCATGATTAGTACTTAGGGTGTCTTCACACACGGGTATTTACAAGTTGATTAAATGCCTTGGTTACCTACGTGGATAGTTGTTACAAACTGGCAGCATTTTGGAAGAAGAGAGGTTCTTAATTCTTTCTAACAATCTCGCAGTGCTGTAGAGAAGGTTTAGATGTGGGAACCTTGGCTGCAGTGATGCAGGTGCAAACAGCAGCTTTTCTTCCCAGCTTTGCTTCTGCAGTACAGCATTGTCCTGCGTGGGACCTGAGGGCCCCTGCTCTGCAGCGGCTGGGCTGTGGTTGTGTTTGGCAGTGCCACTGCTCAGTTGTCTGTAGGGGTTGGAAGGGAAGAGTGGGCATGATCCAGTGAAGAGCAGTGTCAGTGCTCCTTCTCCTCCTCTGCTGTGGTGGGAGCTCGGGGATGTTCCAGTTCTTCCTTTCATACAGGTCTGTGTCAGTGGTGTGGGCACAAGGAAGATCAGTCTGGCAGCAGTTACAAAGTGTGCTACTCCTCTGTGAAAGTGCCAGCTCAGTTGTCCATCCCTAGCTCAGAAATCCAGGAGAGAACGCCTGCGTTAAGAGATGTCACCTTCTACTTTCCTTAGCCGGGGTTGCTATTCAGCCTTGAGAATTTCTGCCTCAGCCCTCCTACCTACCAGCCCCAGCAGTGCCACACGTTTGTTTCCTTGGGAAGCTAGAAAGTGTCTCTCCTTCCCATAGCATTATGCAGTCACTTCTTTTTAAAAGGCAAAAATACATTAGAAAAACCAGTCTGAGATTTGAGAGGGTTTTATCTTGCTGCCCTGGGTTTTCTGTTGGGCTAGTCTGACACTGTTTATGTTGCTCCCACTTTCTTTTCAAAAGCAAATAGCATTGTAAGACTCTGTTTGTTTGGGTTGTTTTATTTTGGTTGGGTTTTTGTTTGGATGGTTTACTTTGCTTTGATTGGTGGGGATTTTTTTGTTTGGTTAGTTTGTTCTTTGTTTTTTAACCTCTCAGTCTTTCAGTGGAATAAATACCACTTCTCCTGTCTATACAGCCCGGCATCAAGATTCTAGACGTTATTACATTTATGGATAGTTGACAATCGCTGAAGACAGAAGTTCTCGAAGTGTTACTACTCCCCTTGCTGGTGTGTTATAGTCATGGCACTTGGGTACCTGGCTTTCCAGCGCTAAAATGCCTGCTCTATGAATTCGGGAGGAGGATTTTATGGAGAGACAGAGCAAAATTTAAGAGTCCAGGGTTTTGTCTCTTTTTTTTTTCATATACCGTGTGAGTATTAAATGAATAGAATTGTCTTTCACCTGTCTTCTTGATTTCTGGAGGCGTGGACCCTGGACACGTGTAGGCTTGTCAGCCTGATTTTATTTGTGGTGGGAGCTATTTAAGCAACAGCAGGATAACTATTGGAGCTGCTTTCTATTTCAGAACAATTTATTCTCCCGAATGAAAAATCAAAAAGGCTTCTAGATATGTTGGTAAAGATTTACTGATATTTGTTGTATTAAGAGATAATAATAGTACTAAATAATTTTCCCAAAGTTAAGAGAATTGTTTAACATGGTAATTATGGGTTTTTTTCTGAGATCAAGTGTTAATACAATCCCACTTTTAGGGAAAACCAGTTATTTATCATGCAAATAGAAAAGTCTACAGTTTTTTACCTCATTGTACAAATCATGAAAATATTCACTTACACAGAAGAAATAATAAAGAAGCTAGACCAGGTTTTTAGGGAAATTGGAATCTTCACAAGGAACTTGCTGGATTTTTTTCTTCTCATTTTTATATATATATATATATACACACACACTTGACAAGAGGTAACAAAGAATGCAGAGCTAGGTTCCTCAGCCACAGCCCTGACATCTCATGTTGAGCTGGAATACCTTTCACATGATTTTATATAATCAGGACATAATTTGGTTGCTTGTTTGCCCAAAAACAACAGGCTGTATGGGGCCAGACAGAAAATGTGCTGAGTACAATTATCTGGTCTCCAGCAGGTAACCAGAAGTGGATTGCAAGGGAAGGATGCAGGAATAAAGCAAAAATGTGTGGTGCTTCCCCCCAGGGCTCTCCCAGTTCCACATAGGTAATACTCTAATGAGATTTCCGAATAACTTTACAAGCAAAAAGATTTCTATCTTTTTCTTCGGAGGACCCAGTGTGGAGGAAAGTTGGTGTTTCTGTGGATGGCGCTGGAACATAGCCAGGCTGCAGGAAGGGTGCAGTCAGCTCTGCCTACAAAGTGCTGGTGCCTTGGGCAGGACTAGAACATGGACAGGGAGACGAGACCTACGGCTACTACAGAGACTAGAGAGACTACAGAGACTAGTCTTGCAGGGTGTGCCTGTGTTTAACGTGGGCTCTTCTATATCTTGGTATGTTTTGTGTCATTTCAGAGGATGGGTCTGTGTCTGAGGACAGCAGTTTGGAGCCCTCTGAGTCACAAAAGCAGACCAAGAATAGGGAAATGTGCTTTGTCTGTGCTCCTCTGTGTGAACAAAATCAAATGTTAAGTGATGGTGGACCCAGGTCAGAGCTTGTGATGTGCACACCTCTGACTCGTGAGCATTGAGTCCAAGATGTGAAATCCAAATCTCAGCTATTAGTTTTCATTGTAATAAACCAATCCATTTCATTCAGGGTTCTTTGTCTCCTTTCATATAGGCTGTCCCAGTGAGGTGTCCTGACCATGTGGTGGCTGTAGAGGTGCTTGGCAGGAAGCTTCTGTGGTTAAAACAGTGAACAAGTTGGGAGAGACTTGTCACCCCCATCCTGTCCTTTGCACCTCAGTATTACATCCTGCAGGATACACTGCTCTTCCTCTGCTTGTTGCTACAAGCAGTGGATCTTCCTCTGTGAGGACCTGACCTGAAGCCCATCAGCTGGAGAGTGTTCCCTATGCCTGTTTAAGAGCTTTCCTATTTAAGGAATAACATTTTCAAGGTGCATAGTTAAAATATAAGTTGAGACTTTTTTTTTTATTGGTTTGGGGTTTTTTTTGCCTGGCTTTCTATGGCATACTGGAAAAATTTTAAGAGCTCTGTGTCTGCAAAGGTTTCTGTTTGAGTGGGTTACATTACCTCTTTTTTTTTTTTTAAAAAAAAAAAACCAAACAACTTTTTTTAATTAAAACCCCTGAGGCTAAATGCGGCTAGTTGAAGGCACTCTGGGATTGTAATCCAGAAACACAGAGCTGATTTCCTTGTTTTACTTTAAAATTAGTGGGTTGGTGGTTTTTTTTGCTGTTAACTAAAATTGAAATGTTTCAATTATGAATAACGCCAGGAAGAACTAGCACACTTGAGTGGGTTTAATGAATTGCGTGTGTTCTGGCTGCTTTGTGAATGTGTGCGTGGCAGTGGAGTCTCTGAGACCTGTCACTTAATATATATACTGAAATGCATGTTTTATTTATGATGTATTAATTTTAACTATCCTAGCTTTTTTATTTTATGAGCAGGGTTTCTGTAGAGCCCTAAGATCGTTTTAATACCTTCAGAAGAAATTTCCACTGACACCCACTGAACTGCAGAGCTTTATGTCTCATGAAAGTGTAAGAGTAGCATGTTTCTTGTCTACACTTATTAGTCTGAAGGTGGCACTGGATGTTTCTGTCGTGATTGAGAAAATACTAAAGGGTGGTTTATTCTTTCCCCTGGGTCCATAGTGTCCTTGGGATTATACGTCGATTCTAACCAATATTGGCAGTGGTGGATAAGAATAAGGAGACAGCAGTTAAGTACTCTGCTAAAACTTGAGAACAGGTACTAACAATAAAACTGTACCTTTATTTTTGACAGTAATTTGAAAGGTCCTCTTATGTTTTAGAGCATCTTAGTATTGGTATTTGATGTTTTTAAGGAAACAAAATTTCCTTAGGAGATTTGAACATACTTCAGTGCATTTTTATGTTGTTGGCATTTGAACAGCTTGTCTCTTTTGTCCTGTCTTTTTTTGTTTTATGAGCTGTTCTTCGTCTTCTGTAAGAAATTGCTTACTGAAAAGCTGTATTTTAAGCCTTCAATGTAATGTTCCAGAGGAGTACTTTTACCTAAACCCCCAGTTTTAGAGTAACTTGCAAGCACACATGCAAACTGCTTTCTAGCTAACATCATTGATTGTAACAGTGCAAAGACAGCAAGTGCAGCAAAGCAAATTAATGTGGTAAGGTTATTACTTCATTAGAAAAACTGGAAAATATAATCCATGCTCATTAAGTGTGGAGACAAAAAAAATGTTTCTGCTGAAGTGACATCCTCTTTAAAAAAAAAATGCATCGCACACAACAGTATTACATAAATTAGTCATTGTTGGCCTTCTAAAACATGACCCAGAGCTGTTCTACAAGCAGAAGTGTAATTGTCAGTATGGGATTCTCCACACTAAAAAGCCAAAGACAACATTTGAAATTAAAAATGGGAGAACTCCTATTTACAGAAGAGCAATGAATAGTTTGGAAGTGGCATCCACAGATCTGCAGTGAGTGCGGAGCGGGTGAATGTTCCTGGAACTCCGGAGAGATGCACAGTCAGCTGCACGGTGGGTGGTTTAAACTACACAACTTCCAATGAACTGATGCATTTCTAAGAGCTGTCTGCCGTTGAACGGTGATGCTGCAGAAGGAGAAGAGAGAATTAACTCTGGGCCAGCCCTGCAACCCTTGCCTCTTGCTGTAATCCCTCACCCCACACAGATACACACGCACGCAGAGAGTTTTCTTCTGTATTAAGAAGAGTTTGTGAATTTTCAGCTTTCACCTTAACAAGTAGCTGTACAAAGTTGGTATCTTTGAGGGGATTTCTTTAATTTCCCAAAATTAAAGCTGATTGAGGGACAAAAAAGAAAAGGGGGGGGGGGATTTTTGCCTTTGGAGGTGTTTTTGTTTTCTAACAGCTCATTTGCAAGCCAGCCTTCCTTAAGTACATGTTTTCCACTTACCTCTTTGGAGAAGATGACTGAGCAGATGAAGCGATGTGTTTGCCCTTTAGACATGTTTGCTCCAGGAGGCTGGTTGGCTGCTTTGGGGAAGGAATGATTGATTTGAGGTGGGCTTCAGTGTGGGGGTGAGGGATCTGCAGCAAGAGGCAAGCGTTGCAGGGCAGACAGCTCTTAGAAGCAACAAAAGTCATCAGTTCACTGGATGTGGTGTAGTTTAAACAACCCACCATGAAGCTGACTCTGCATCTCTCTGGAGTTAATTACAGGAGAATTCACATTTACTTTCATGCTACCTATGCAGGAAAAGACTGAAGCATTTGGAGTCATGTTTCAATAACGAAGGCTGATCTAAGGCTAACACAGTGGGTTGTGTTTGTTTTTTGGGGGGACAGAATTTGGTTGGCTGTTTTACTTCATTTTCTTTACACAAAAACAAACAAACAGAAACAGACAAACAAAAACATACGAAACCCACAAACAAACAACAAAAAACCCCCACCAAACCACAAAACAAAACACCAGAAAACCCAAAGCCAAAACACGATTTTTGGGATACTGAGAACCAAATCTGTCTAAGTGGCTGCGAAAGTTACTTGGAGTTGGACTTTGTCACTAGGGGGCACTTAGTCACACAAAATTAAATGTTTGGGCTGGGGTTTGTTTGTAAAAGCTTCTTTCTTTAAAATAACTTCTAAAAATATCTGTTGATTTGGGGTTTTTTTATTGATTCTAGAGTACGTGCGTATACCCTTAGATATCAGGGGATAAAGGAGGAAGACTAAGGAGAGGCTACAGCATACAGGATTTAGCGCAAAGAACCAGTCAGGCTAAAAATATACCAAAAGGCTGCTCAATTAGTATTAATTTAATTAATAAAACATCAAGTGGAACAAATGATCATATTTAGCAGCAGGAGGGGGGAGTCATCGCAAACACAGGTACACTGCTTGAGTACAAAAATCTCTTTGCTTTAATTTTAACAAATGCAAAACCTCCTGTTGTTAAAACCGACCAAAACCAGAGCCCTCGTTCACACCAACCAGTCATGAGGCACCTGAGGTACCAAGAGGAGCACCCTTTATAAAACGGTTTTTAAACACACGACACTTGGTGGTGTACCACCTAGATTCATCATGCTCCAGTGGTTTGTTTTGCCAGACCCTGCTGTACCCCAGTGATCTGGTGGAATGCTGGAGACTCACTGGCAGCCTGGCCACGCATGGGCATAGTGGCAGCTCCTGGCACATCTGTAAAGCTGGTCTTTGTCTTGAGAAATAACATGTTTACCTACTGCCTGCATGGCTGTGAGAATTTACTGCGGGACCTCTTTTGTCCATGCCTTTCTGATGGGGCATGGAAATCGGAGAGGGCTGGAGAGTGAACCAAAGGGTGTCCCAAGTGGGTGGGCTTTGCTGTATGTTTTTTTTCCTGGCTGTTACTGCCAATCACAGAGAATAAAGAAGGCACTTGAGGATTGTGTCTGCCAGGCCAGCTTAATGCTGAGGCCTGCAGAATGCAAGTATTAGTTTACACATACTCCCAGCAAGCACGGCATGGTGTTGTAGTGTGTCTGTCAGCAGTGTCCACAGCTTCTGACCAAAGCTTGCCATAGAAGGGTTCAGTCCAGTGTTACTTGGGGTTTTTTGAGCCATCTGGGCAGTCTGACAGGTTAGTGGACAAATTAATTAGCTGTAGTGAGAGGGTGGAGCCAGGGGTGGATATTCCAGGTGTGAACTGGAATGACTCTGGGAGTGGGAGGGGATGGTAGCTGCCAGACCACTGGTGACAGAGCTTGGGAAGGAGAATAAGCAGTGTCAAGGACCTAACATGCTGGAAGCATACGATTTGGTTTTTTTCAAACTGATTTGCCCCAGATTAAGTCTTTGTTAGAAATATAATGTGGCTTGGAAATCTAAACAGTTTTGAAAACACAGGTTGAAGCAGCTACATATCTAAGCAGGCTTTTATATTTCCGTGTATCTCCTGCTTCACATGGAGGGAATGCTACTGGGGTGTATTTTGGAAGACCTGCAGGTGACATAATAAAATCGTAACAGCTTGCCATGATTTCCCGTATCTTTTCTGCTTTATGAGTCATTGTTCATGATCGATGGCCATGTATAACCACAGCTACAGCATTCACTTTCATTCATGGACTTGAGACCAGGTCTGGCTCTCCAAGTGCCCCAGCATGGCTTTTGTCCCTCCACAAATGGACACGGCAATATCTTCTGCTCTGTAGTACACAGGGAAGTGGCAGTAAAATCCAGAGGTTAGTATATATCTGGACTTTCTAACAAGAAACCAAGAGAACAGATTTCCTGTCAATCCTCGCTACACCTAAGGAATTTTGAACAGTCTCTTGGGCAGAACTGAGAATTTAATATGCAAGTCAGCCGTGGTTAACTGTGGAGTCTAACAGCATCGCTTAGGCTGGGTGGCAGGTCAAGACTATTGAGACACTGGGTCCCCATTCATGGTGCTGGTTGTCTGCTGTGGCTTACAGGAACTTTGTCCTTTCTGGTATAGTATTATCTGTGCTGGCATCGAGGGCTGCCCTCCTGTAGTATGTGCCAGGTGCTCAGATGGCCTGTATAAGTGTTGCACTGCACGGGTCATATTGCAGGACAAAGATTTATAAGCTGAAATTCTTTTTTTTTCTCTGTCTGTCACCATGAACTTCACTGCAGCGCAGCTCAGGACACATTTCCTGGAAAGATAAGGTGGACACGTGAATCCATGGTCCCCCTGAAGGTTGTTAAGGGAAGTTTAAAATTAGGTTTTATGGAAACAGGATAAATTATGCAAGAAATAAATATCTACACGTATCATAATGGCATCCCCTCGTGCAGGTTGCAACCTAGAGAGGAATAACGCTTCTTACTCTTATAATTGGAAAAAAATAGGTTAGAAATCAGTCATAATTAGAGTGGGTTTGGCCAGCCTAATTATAAGACAGAATTTAGAGAACTGTAAAGAAGTTTTCTCTGCTTTTGCTGCTTAGGCGTTTTAAGTGAAGCAGGTAGAGGGCAGTAGGTGCTAACGTTCAGGGCAGCTTCTCCGTTGTACTGGTGCTGAGCAAATCACTTGGCTGGTCTTTAGCGGTGATTGTAGGTAACCTGATTTTACACAGCAGTCGTCTGGAGGCACTCACACAATCTGCTAACCCAACTCAGTGGCTGGAGTTGTAACATCTCAGACTGCTAAAAGTTAAGCCTCCTGGTAGGACTTCAGATTCAGCAATGAGAATAGTGCAGGCATTGCCTTGGGGGTTCTCCACGCCCGTGAACTTTAGAGCTGACAGCTGATTTTGCCTGACACAACTGACACAGTGTCCAAGGCAGATTCTGTTTTCTGCTATTAAAACAAATGAAGCGATAAGCATTACTTCCCATAAAAACAAATCTCTAGAAGAAGAAATTAATTTCCTTCTCTAGGTGAAAAAACATTGGACAAAGTTTAATTAAAATATAATTGTCTGTAATCGATGCATTATCATTAGAAATAATGCATTAAGTGTTCATTCTAATGGCTGTTGGGCTATATGTATTTGTTAAATGAATATCTGCTTTATGAAACAAAAATCCAACACAGCTCAGTGCTTGTTCTCAAAAGCAAAAGTCCCATTTGTTTTTCTCTAGTGATTTTTGTGCAGTTCCAAAGGAACAAAACCAGAAGAGCAACAAACTGACAGGTGGTAGAAAATTCCTGTAATAACTCCTGAACGCTTGGCATTCCCAGCCTGTGGCATGGAAGAATGGTGGTGTTAGCGCGTGGCTTAAGCTACTGCAGGTCAATCCCTTGCTCTCAGTACACTTTCTAAGTAACTTTGTAAATCACTGAGGTCGTTGTGTTTATTTTTCATTGCACACAGAGACTAATACTTGTAATATTCACTAAGTCTGTTCTTCCTTTTCCTTGGATAATTTATCTAAGCAGTGGTCAGTCTCCTGTGGTTGGAGGCTTGTGTACCAGCTTAACAGGAAAGGTCAGCAGCATCCTCTATGGCACCCATAGAGCATCCCCCCACAGCAGGAGGACATTACTACACCCCTTTGGCAAAAGAAACATGCCCTCCCATGGTTAAGGTCTCCCACATGTGCTCTGGCAGCAAGACTGTGGGGTCAAAGGATGGCATTGCTCTGCAGCCCTCCCTCTAGCACGGTCCCTGAAAGCACAAGCAAAGGGCAAACATTTCAGTTGTGACACTGGAAGAGCTGAGGTAGAAACCAGCTGCTTCGCTGCTTGGCACTGCCTGGGGTTAGGGGTCCTCGGCATGGCTAGAAGACAGCTTTTATCTGTGCAAAGAATCCAAGTGGTGGAAACCAGCAGAGTAAGCACTTTGTGTTCCTGGGTGTCGAGATCTAGAATGGTTTCACCGGTTGCCTGCGTACCCCCGCTGCTCAGAGCAGTGTGAGATAGAGAACACAGCTTTACTCTTCCCTTGCCCTCCTGCCACCAGCGGGCCATCACAGTGAGCTGTGATGGGTGTATTGAGGGTGGTCAGACTCCAAAGTATTCTAAACTGGGACCTTTTTTTTAGCCTCTTCTGTTGCACATACCAACAGCAATACTGGAAGAGGCTAGAGCTCTGTCTTGCTCAGTATCCTAGCAGCAAAGTGAAACCTCCTCACGTGACTTTCCCAAGCTCCAGCAGTTTGTGTTTCAGGGACTTCCTGAGCCAGAGGTGGTTTCTGTTTGCTTTTCAACCCCCAGAGGATTTCCCAACTCTCAGCTTGTTCAGTTGTCCCCTGAATCCATGTAAAGTTTTAGCAGCCGTAACATCCCCTGGTGAAGAGTTCCCGAGTTTCCTTTCCCAGTTGTGTGGAGAGCTGCTTCCTCATGTTTGTTTTGAGCCTGCCATCTGCCTGCTTCATATGATGCCCCCAGCCTTGTGTTAGAAGAGGCAGCAAACAGTCAGTTCTGATTCACCCTTTCCATGTCACTTATGATTTTGCAGATCTCTATCATATCTCCTCTGGATCATTGCTTTGTCAGGTTTTGTAGCTGTTGCTCCTTGTAAGCCAGTCTGCACTTTCAGTCCACTACCTCACCCTCTTTTGTCCTTCTTCAGTTCTGTACATGAGTGGAAGGATCAGACTTGTATATAATACTTAAGAAGCAAGTGTGTAGTTTCTTTTTGTTTTTCCTCTAGTCTTCAATTTCTAATTTCTTCTAGACTTTTCAGTTTCTTCTAGTCTTTCTCTAACTTGTGAGCATGGAATGATGTTTACACAGAAGTTTTAGTATCCCAAGATCTCATTCCTGAGTAGCAGTGTGCTCAGAACTCAATTCAGAGTCCACCACTTCTGAATTTAAGGTAAAAGTTTTCCCCTAAAAGTTTCCCAGCATCACTTTGCATAAATTGCACTTCATATATCATTTTATTACCAATTTACTCTTGTACAGAGTTTTAGTTTCTACCATCTTTACCCCAAACCACTTCCTATCATCAGCAAACATTGTCATCTCCCTGTTCGGTCCCTTTTTTGGGTGATTTTAAGAATCATGTTGAAGAGCATGAGTGTCCTCAACATGAGGCAGCAGGACTCCACTGGTGACTTTCTTCCATGGTGAGAACTGACTGTTCTCTCTTGTATTCCTATGCTGTGTTCCCTAGCTTTTAAACATTCGGTTTTCTAAATCTGGGCAAAGATGTTCCCTCTAATTTCACACCTCTTAAATTGCCTTGAGAAATCTCACGTTATTTGATGTTACCAAATACCTTTTGGAAAGGCAAATAGACAACGTATCCGAGTATTTAAAAAAATGGATTCCCGTGCAATCCAAGCTCTGAAAGAAAATAGCAGGCGCTCAAGAGACTCGTTACTGTTGCTCATCTGAACTATTTAGTCACTGGTGACAGATCTTGGTGTGATGGTGCTGATGGTTCAGTAGCAGCCGGGCAGTTGAGGGTTCTTAGGAAGTGGATTTACAGCTGATCCATGTGTAAGCTTCCCCGGAAGGGGATTTCTCCTTGCCCCCACTGTTGCTCCCAGCCGTGCATCTCCACCTGCACAGCTAGTGTGGCTGATGGGAGCTGATATGGCTGAAAATCAGCCTGTTAAACAAGATGATCATTTTTAGCTGAATCAAGACTGTGATGTGGCTTCACCTCGTGATGCAGCTGCACTAGTGCTGGCTCAGGGGATGGGCAAGAGCACGTCACTACAGCTGCAGTGAGAGCTGGGCTGTCCCTTTTTCCAGGCATTGAGCAGCTTAAGCTCTAAGAAACCCTAAGGAAAGTTGTGTGTCTGTAGCTTGTCTAAAGTGGTATTTTTAGCAGAGGTTATTTGGGTGTTGAGTATGAGAAGGTGGCTGCATGATGCTATTTGTCTTCCAGGAAAGAAATAGGAGCCCATATCATGTTAATAGAATTGGTCTATTCCTCTCTCAGAAATGAGAATTAAAAGTTGAAGGATTTCTTTAAGACTTCCTTTGGGTCAGTCTGGCTTTCTTCTGTAACCAGTAAGCTTAGCTTCCATTATTCCAGTGGCTTTGTTTTTATGTTTAACGTAAGTTTGGTACTATATGATAGCAACCAGCAGTGCTTACATTTTTGTCAGCGATCCTGGGAGCTCATTATTTGTAATCCAAGGGACAAGAAGTATTGCTGAAAGTAAAGACATTACTGATAATGTTTTTATGAACAGAAGAAATCTGAAACTCTGAGCTGTTAGCAGCTCTGCTATTCCAGGGTCTTTTGCTGTCCATCTAATTAAACATCCATTTAAAAATGCTGGTTTCTCCTTCCACTCCCTGCCAGCAGCATCAAGACGTAACATTCATTTTTCTGAAGATTTGCTTCTCGTATACTTGCAATAATTAGACCTGGCCTTTATATTGTAAACAATCCAAAGTACACAAATCACTTTAATTACAGTAATAGATCAATATGTTAGTGATGCCCAAAAGTTTGAGGGGGGAGTAGATGCTCAATTATCACAATTTCTTTTTTAGATCCCTCAGAAGGCAGGAAATTCAATCGAGTTGGTTTTTTTACTCTTCACTAATTATTTAAGTAATAGCAATTGTTGTGGCTTTAGTCCAAAATACTTTCCAATCTGAAGAGAATTTTTCCACATTTCTTTTGTGTTTCTTTTCACTTGCTTTAATTAGATTTCATATAAAGAGTTGTGTCCGTTATAAATAAATACTAATAGTAAGCTAAATAGAAATCTTTTCCCCTTAATCTGTGGAAAAATGTGAAGACCTTGCCCCTGCAGTTAGCAAGAAGCCAGTAAAAAGTTCTGTTTCATAATCAGAAACAATATTGACTGTGTACTCCTGTCAGAAGAAAAGTGTCTCATCCCGAGTGCTCAAATCAATAGAAATTAGTAATTTACATGTGAATAAAAGCACCATTATGACTATGTCACTTACTACTTGCTGAAGCCAACTTGGTCAGCGATTCACATGCTGATTCATGTCGAGCACACAGGATTATTTTTTAATGCCTGAAAAAGAATACAGTTCACTGGGGAAGAATCAACAAGGTGGGTTTTTCAGTCATTACAAAATATTTTGAATTACTTGGTGCTAAGGACTCTGAGAATTGCTTTTTCACCTTTGCAGAAGACGCACTAAACTCACCCTGAGTTTGGGGTATTGTCATGGCTACTGGTGTTAGTGCACACCCGTGGTTTGCAAACTGGGACTGGGTAGACTTGACTCTTAAATCAGTCTCCCAGTCATGAGCATAGCTGCAAATTCAGCTGTAAATTCTACTTCCCCTTGCTGTGCCTGGCACGGCACATCCTACAGGAAGATTACTTAGCTTGCTGTCTGAAGGCTGCTATGTAAACAGCACTCGTGCTCTATGGTCACGTTCTTCTCGTAGGTCTCCATAAAACTGCACCTGCACATTTAATGGATGCAAATTGTACGTAGGGTACCAGCTTTTGGTGCATACATACGGTCCTTTGCAAGCAGCAGCAGTGTATTATGTGGGCAGAAAACGCTTGCGTGTACAAAACCTGCAGGTGTGGTTGTAAAGGCCATTTGACAGTTCTCCCTCTGCACACAAAAGGCGTGCTCCACCTGAGGACATCTACTGAGGCTCTGCCCGAGTGATCAGACTGATACACTGCATCTCTTATGCTTTCGGCACTGGGGCACTTGGCAGTTTCTGGGTCCTGGGTACCACTTTACTGCTGTAATTTTCAGTCTCTGTTTAATTAAAAGGAACCATTTAACTATGTTTTCAGCGACATATGTGAGTTGTGTTCTCATAATGATTTTCCAGCTGAAGTTGCTTCGTCGCCCCTGCCGCTTTCTACTTTTGAGCACTGCGGGTATCCAAGCTGGCGCAGCAAGGATGGCACGCAGAGGGAAGCACAACGGGCATCTCTAAAGTGAGCAAAAGACTCCTGCCAAAGCAGAGTATGGTGCTTGGAGAGTATCAGGGTGATTCACCAGCGGGAAAGGAGGTGGTTGCAATTAACCGCAGTACGTGCAGCGTATGCTCAGTTGCTACTCAGCCAAAGGTGGTGGTAGGGCCGATTACAAGCTTGAGCTGCAGGTTTGCATTTAAAGACATTACACATACGAGAATTATTTTTTTTCGTGAAAGCTTAAACGTGCTGTCGTATAGTGGTGGTGAATCCTTTACAGACTGGCCTTCAGAATTTTAGGCTTTTGGGGAGGTGGTTTCATAAGATCTCTACTCAGTAACTACTGTCAGTTCTCTCTTCTATGAATTTTCTTTTACTTCTGCCCCTAAATTATTGTATCCTTTACTTTTTCCTAGTCAACTACCTTGTCAGTATAGCGGATACAGTTTGAATTTTCTGATGTTCAAAGAACACTTTCAGAGAACATGACTGCAGTGTTTTTGTCTGTTGAACTTTTCTTGCTGAGGATTGCTGTGCATCATTATAGGCCCTTCTTTTAAGTAGCTGCTTAAAATATCACCCATTTAGTACTGGTTTGAAAACCAAAAAACCAAACAGGACTAAAGTTGTGTATGCAGAAAGTCAGGCAGAGATGTTTAATAGGGCTATAAACTATCTTTACCTGAGAACCTTATTTCTTTACAATAGTAAGAACTGAGCATACATAAATTCTTAGCATGGAGAAGCAGTGGGAGGAAGAGATTTTATGGTGCTCTAGACATCAAAAATTGACTCAAATTCCAATAAGCAAATAAGAAGCCTTATTTTGTAATATAATCTCCTTTGGTAACATTTCAGCAGTGTAACCATCAATAACAGATGTAAAAATTGTGTATTCTCTACGAATTCATATATCAGAAATGGACTGCTTAGATTAACTGCTCTTGTCAATCTACCCAAATCCATTTGAGGACTGAATCTGTAGGAGCGATTGAGCTTTCCACCCCCCTTCTTTCTCCCCAGTTTCTTTTGAGTAGCACAAACCTGAACCCTTGTGCATCTTGGATTCGTATTATATTCTCAGTCATGGATGACCTTTTACAAATGACTTCCAATAACTCCAGCTGAATTCAAACACAAGAGTCAGTTGCGAAAGGTCAGACTCTAGTTACACAAAACGTAGAAAAATTTGTACTCCCTAGAGCAACCGATTGCTGTAGGTTTTTGTTTTGTAGCTGACCAATCTTAATTCAGAGCCATGTATTAGGAAAGGTTATGTTCTAGTTTTGTTTCTTTTTGCCTTTCTCCTCCTAGTTTTCTTTCACTATCAAATGATCCTGTTTAGAGAATTTTTTGAGTTTTCCAGATATTAAGGTTCTATTTCACCTTTGCCTTTTCCCCTCTCTACTAGTGGATTAATTCCAGCTTGTAGCCTTCCTTGTAAACGTGAGTAGTGCCTTTCTGTAAGTGTCACATTCTTATTGGGAAGTATTTTACTTCCAAATGGAATAATTTCAGAGAAGTTATTTGAGGCCAGTATGCTAAGAGCATGCCTCAGAGTGGCACATTTAGACCTTAAGTAAAGAAACATGGCAGCTTCAAACAAGTACAGTTGAATTATGTAGGCATAACTCAGAATGAGTAGTAAATTGAAAGAATATTTGCTCTCATCACTGCTGGTCACTTCCTGGCCTTATGTTGCGTAGACAATTCGTCTCCTTTTTATTTCAGAAATACAGAAACTGTAGACTAAGGCTTCCCATGGAGACTTTGCTGTGGGACTCTACTTTGTAATTAGTGCCAAGAAGTTGTCTTTTTCCACCCCTGTTTGGGCTTGCTTCGTGCTCATCTTGCACACACCACTGCTTCTGATTCACACCAGAGAAGCTTTGTGGCTCAGCTGTTTGTGGTGCAGTTGTCCTAGCAGGTAGGTCAAAATAAGCTTCTGTGGGCATAACCCCGTAGGAGCTTGTGTGCTGCTTCCCATTGGTACTGGCGCCTTCATCTTCCTGTGCCATTTCCAGGGTATTCTAATTAAGATTGTATAGCCATAGGGGGCTTCAGAGCTGGATATCAGCTCATCTTCACTACATGTGAAAAACCAACACCTGACCTTCTTTAGAACATGCCACATTGGACAGTCGTGACTCCGTGTGGCTTTGCCTCAACACGGTTAATCTGACTGCAAATTCCTGTAGCAGTCACATTCCTTGTCTGGGTGGGAGCGACCATATGTTCTTAATGGGAGCAGAAACCAAGCAGGAACCAAACCCAAAGCCAAACTACTGCGATGTTTCAGCCCCAGTGTGAGTGCCATGTGAAGCTTCAGCTGCCTAAGACCATTAACAGGCTATATTAAAGAAATAACTGTATGTCCACAGCTTTATTTCTCTGTGGGGTCAGAGTATGTAGATTCAAGCTCCGTGGTCTTTTCCGTCATGACAGCTCTTACTGTACTGTTACTAGAATAAACAGCAGATAGTTTCCCTTCAGCGGCAAAAGATCAGGATCAAACATCCCTCATTTAACACATACTAAGAACCTTGATATAGGAAACTGCAATGGACCAGCTGATGGGTAGAAACAGCTTCTTTTGTGACAAAGCCCAGAAACCTATTTTGTGGAGGATAACTGCATGAGCAATTGAGCTCGACACTGTAGTCCAAAAGGCGTTTTAACAGATTATGTGACCTATTCTCTAGATGATTGTAATATAAAGCACCATAAAGCACCATACATAACTAGCAACATGAAAGCAGAGACTGGTGGTCGATGTGATTTCAAATGAAAAAGCAATGGCCCTTGCAGTCTGAGAACTGAGGCAGTTTCTACCTTAGGATTTAGATCACATTGTGATAAAGTTTCAGGAAATGCATCTACTAAGCCATAATTACCTGATCTTTGCCTGTCTAATTGCAGATGAGTAGGAATCCATGACTTGCCCCATGCAGTTCCTTAAAGGAGCAGGAAGCTGAAAAAGACATAAAGTAGTTGGATAAAAGCAAAAAGCATTTCAAAGCAGTTGCATAGTAGGCTGTAAAAGAAAGGAAACAAACTGTTCTTGTTGTGAGATGCAGGATGAATGCCAAATAAGCATTGAAAATACACATGACGTTCAGCTGGAAACCATCCAAACCATGATACTAATGTTGTGTTGATGTTAAAACCAAATACGCTATCTGACGTGTTTCCTTTATCTCAGATCTTCCATCCTCAAATGAAAAAGGGGACAAACGTTGTTCTCCCTTTTCCCAGATATATAAAACACAACCTTTTAGAAGGAAACTGGTAAAGAAGCCTGCCTACTAATTCTGTTAGTGGGCATCCTGGAAATTCCGTTTCATTTGAAAATATTTATCAATGCTGATGAAGCAGAGAAGAGGTAAAACTTCCTTTTTAATTAACTTCTATTCTAACAGCTCCGTGCTGTAAGTACAGTTACACGTGTTAGTGCAGGATTTGGTCCAAGAATGGGTTTGAGTTACACCCCCACCTCCTTTTTACGCACAACAGAATTAATGAATGAGGGCCCTCGGTCCTATTAAGACTAATGTTTCTTTGTCAGACCAATTTTTTTTTCCTTTGGGGTTTCTTCTTGTTATGACTTTGTTAGGTGGAAACTGAATGGTGTATGTTAATGAACACAAGACATTTGGCTACTTAGAGCTTTCATAAATGTTTAGTTTCCCAGGGTCCTTTGAACCTCTTAGGGAACAGTTCTGCATCCTTATTAGAGACTGACAATTAAAGGTCTGTTTTCATATCAAAAGTAATCACAAAAAATTAGCTAGGGAGTCCTTGGAATGCTGTGAGAGTTTCAGTGTTTTGAGATGGCCAACTTCCCTTCATTTGCTTCAATCAGTATCAACTTGGGTTTCTTTTTATGTTTCCTACTGCCAGGGCAACTTAGGAGTTGGCGTTGTGACAACGGAGGAGGATTATGCAATACCATGAAGATGTGATTAATGTATTTTAGGCCACTGTAATCATATTCAGCTGCATAATTATCACAGAGGTGCAAAAGTAAGCCAGAGTAGGTTTTGAAGGCAGTGTTATAAATGAGCAATTTCAGTTTTTGGAATTCCTTGTTAGAAGAAGGAGGAAATACTTTGCACATCTGCAGGAGCTGTGTTGCTTACAGATCTTGGAGCTTCTGCCAATAATTTATAGGAAATATATGGTTCTGTCCTAAATATTTTAATCTTTGTGCGCCAAGTTGTGGGCTTTCACAGAAGATAATCTGTTAGCGTCGCACCTTCTCCGCTGTTACGTCTGAAAAACAAATTTTGAGTGTTTCTTCCTCAGGCTCTTGTGCCATAGGAAATAGCTGCAGAAGTTTGTCACGATCAAATGCTTTGGTTTCCTTTCACTTCTCAGAATCTGCTCTGGTAGATTAGGAAACCAGTAATGAAAGTGGGGTGAATCACGACCGAGTAAGTTGCATATATATTTATTTAGGTCTATAAAAAATAAGTAAAATCCAAAGCTGTTAGTGTTCCTGTCACAAACTGGAAAACCAAAATTAAACTGATAGGCAAATACTGAGTTGCCTCTTCAAAACTGATTTCACAGTAATGCCTTTCCCACTTGCAGTGAAGTGAATGTGGCTGTTTCAGAGCAAGGCTGAGAGTCCCCTTTGTCCCCCCCAGGATTTTCCCCACTTTTCTCAGTCTGCTTGGAAACCGTCAGTCACAGGCAGACAGACCCAGAATTTCATTTGACCCCCTGCCTTGTTGCCATACCACAAATGTTAGTAGAATTATCTGAAGACTTAAGGAAACAAACTTTTTATTCCAAGGTCTTCATGGTATTGATGTTGACGATGGCTGCTTAAAGTATAAATTGGAAGAAAAAAATAAATCCTTTGTTGCTACAACTTGTAGCGGTCACCTCACGTAAATTGGTGATCTGTGTATTGAAGGGATTTTACACTCTAATTAAATGCAGTAGTAGTCTTTTGCCTTTTGAAATGAAACCTGTTTTTTTTTTTTCTCTCCTGCTACATACTTAGGGAACAAACATGCTGTCAAAATCCTTAATGTATCCAACTATTTGAACACAAGAAACAACATCAAGCTGTTATTTGTTCTGTTGGAGTGTACTCATATTTTCAATCTGAATCTTTTGTACCTGGTGATCTTAATTATATTTGAGCTGGAAGTAGTTTAACATTAAAAGGAATTACAGCAGATTAATCTGTAAACCTGCACAAATATCACATTCCTTTGTATGGAGGTAAGCAGGGCACAGTGCGCATAATTACGTGTTGTTCTCGGTGTAGGTTGTGTGCATAAGGCTGAGGAGTCAATGTTGCAGGTCCTCGTGACAGCGTCAATTAAGGCACGTTCCTCTGTCCTCCAGTGGTCAGTTGCCTTAGAAAACATACATTATTCCTCTCAGCACAGTAAGCTTCCTTGCAATAAGAACAAGCAAGCAAAAAACCCCAAAAAGTAAAGCCCCAACTTGCCCTGGAAACAGGAATTAGTATCTTAATTAGTGTATGAAAGTACAGAGAAATCTGTTAAAGAACGTTTGCTGTAATTTTTGTTTTTCTAAAATGATATATCTGGAGGTCAAGGCAAGAAGGCCGTTTATCTCAACCATCTGGTACACTTTTTGCAACTGGAGAGACAAAAGAAAATCACTAAAAAATTAATTGGGAGAGATCTTTTTCTCCAGTCCTGATGCAAAACCATCATTGGAATCCGATGGCACAACTTTACCCTCAGTTAGAGCAGCGGGAGAGCAGACCCTCAGTGAATAAGAATCAGTTTATACTGGTAAATACATCTTTTAACTCAAAAGTATCAGCAAAGTGTAGTTGTCTATAATTTAGGCCTTCTGATTGGCTTGTATTTTCAAGGCTGGTCAGATGGCACTGCTGAGCCCATTTGGGAACCGTTTGCCAGATGACAGGTAGAAAAAAGAAATTTCAGGAGAAATATAGGAGAAGAGCAAGCCATTTACATGCAGTCTGAGTCGCAGAAAATGTGTCTCTTGAACTACACTGGCTACCTGCTGGGCAGCCGCCATGTAAACTGCCAGATGGCAGTAAATTTCCCAGTTAGTTTGATGTTCGTGCATCCATTCTATCTTGCATAAGCTGCTACCTCATTGCAGTGGCTCTGGAAGAACTGGCATACAGTTTGAATTTAGCACGTGTGCCTCTACTGGTAATGAAACTTCTGGCAAGTCTCAAGAATTACCTGCATTTCATGAGACAAACAGAGATGTTGCCTGTGCGACCGGCTGGCGTGTTCTGAGAGCTCTGGTTTTATCAGTGTCCTATTGCCTCATGTCCTTTGAATTTGGAGCATTCTCTCTGGTGGAGCTTATCGAATCCTTCTACTGAATGCTGATGGTCACCACAAGTGATTGCAAGACACCTGAACAGGAACATCCTTCTCAAGATTGAGGATGTCATTAATAAAATACAGATTAGTGACTAGTTCTTGTAAGAGAATTTTGGGGATTGATTTAAGAAAAAAAAAGGCACGACAAGCAAAATTCTGGCTACCTTCAATGACAGAGCCTTCTACTGCCCTACTACTGGCTGAACCTGAACCCACCCCCTTTCCAGTGCTGTAGATTGTTGTTCATGTCTTTTCAGTGCTTTCTGTAGCTCTTCTCCTAAAACAAAAGTAAGGTACACACCAGGACTTTGCAGCTTCCCCATATCGTGGTGCCAATGTATTTCCACCCCAATTTGCAGCATTTCTGTAATTACAGACCTTGGTCTCTTCTGAGCACGGCTTCTGACTGTGCCAAATTCACGTAGCTGTTCTGTGATGAGGACAAGGATCATCTAAGGAATAAATGGAGAACATAGTACTCAATTTGCTGTTGACCTTGAATTTGATCCCTCTTCTATCCTTAACAGCCTAGTCAATCTGTCCTGTTTAACCCATGTCATCATTACTGGTACATCATACAGATGCTTCTGCAACTGCCTTTCCCGTGGTACTGTAGTATTTAAATTGCCCAAAGAAAGAACTAGGAGTGAACAAGGAAAGAACCACTATAAATTCTTCCTTACCTTCTCCTTAGCAGTGTCAGGAATGGCCACAAAGGTCTTTCTCAGTCTTTCTGTTTGTTTTTTTATATTTGTCTGAGGTAGAAACCACAAGTTTGATTGATAATGCAGTTTGCTTCTCGAGGCACCATTGGAAATACAATGGCATGAAAGGCTACTCTGGCGGAGCGCGCTTTTCCCCCGGGGCTGACTTTAGAAACTCATTGATGTCACTTCCTTCCTCAGTCAGCAAGTGAATTTCACTAATTCTCAAGACCAGCTGTCCATGCTGTCAACAGAAAGTTATTAAAATTCCTTTAAAGTGAATCAAAATAGCCTAAAAACAAATGTACTGGGAAACAGGAAAGCATCAGTATTCAAAGTCCACAAACCTTTGAGCAAAATAGTGTTGATCTAACCAGAGATTTCAAACACTCTGCTTTCCTAGCAACTTGTATATCATTAGAGAATGCTAAAAACACATACTCTTTTAATCTTCTATTACCAACAATCTATTCGGTTAAAATATTAGTTACAAGAATAAATTCGATTTCTCTCAGAGATGAACTCAATGAACAAGGGAATACGTTTTGAGAAGTATCCGCTGATAGTTGGGGTTGGTTGTTTTTAGCCAAAAAAGAATTATTTTTGTACCTAGCAAATAAAAACAAAACACAAGCGTACAGGAAATAATTATCATAAGAGACAATCTTTATAATATAGCCTAAAGCGATTAGGTGATTATCTATAATGCTTTCATTGAGGAGTAATCTCAGGGACAAGTAGGGAAGATGGTTTTACTTTAGTTAACAGAATCTTTATACTGTATTTTGACACTTAAAATATTTTCACCTCATTTTAAAAATTCTATCTTGTGCCACATGTATCAGAATGAAAAAAAATTCTCTTGCAGTAGAGTAGCATTTCCCGTGCTGGAGGTGGCACTGCCCGTGCCAGGCAGGCTCCCCTGCCAGTTGATAGTGGTACTGATGGGATGCAGACAGTGTCTTTAAACTTTCACTGCTTTAAACCCCCGCCTGGGTCCACGCAGCCTCGCTGGATAGGTCAGTGTGAAATTGTGGCTTTCCCCAGTACATGTGGATGGTCTCCAGTGGCGAAGGGAGGGTCACTGATCCCAGCTGCCCTTTTGACAACTGGCGAACAGTGAATGTTGCTGGAGTCCCAGACAGCTGTAGAAAAGCAGTGTTCTGCCTCGGCTTTGCTGGTGTCTTCAGGAGCGCGCTGAAGGACACTGCAGAAGAAGGCCAGAATAAGTAAGCGAGACCATAATTCAACCTGCCGCTTTGTGGATATTACCAGGATAGAGTTTCTCCCTTGAGCCAGCTGGTGCTTAACCTCAGTCTTGACACAGGCATGCAATTTTATTTTAGGGTAATGGCAGAAGCTGCTTCTCTACTCCAACAGTCAAATCCTGAGCTGGACGCTACCAGCTCATGCAGCGTTTATTAAGATGCTTCACAGCACGTATTTGAAATTTGTTGTCTTCACTTTGAATGTTGTCATTTCTTGTGGGATTCCAGGATAGTCAGATTGGTTACCTATCTCAATCTTATTTTTATCCCAGCTTGATCAAGAGGGACTCGTGTTTCTTTTACTGTAGGTGGGTTTCAATTTTGAAGTTCTGAGTCATTTCTACGTGTTAAATTCTGTTTGTTAATTACAAGGTTCGATTATGGTTTTTTTGCCAAATGTACTGGTTTCTTGCTCTGTGTGCACACGATCTTATTTATTAAGATATGTACAAGCTAATTGTTTTCTTTCTCTTTCAGAATCTGGAGAAAAATTGCAACAACAGGTAATTTATCAGGTATTTTGACACTTTTGTAATTGCTGTTACTTAATTATTCATGTGGAAGAATTGTAGCAGTTAAAGGGGAGAACTTGACAGGACAGGCTAACTTCACTAACTGTGAAGGTGAGCTACAGACCATGATGGATCAGCCAACTGCCTCGTTCTGCAGATGTTTTCACAAGAGTAACCATCATTTTGATTTACACCTAAGATTTGCCATTAAAGAAGTTCTGTTCATCTGCTTCTCAATGTGTTGATGGTGAGGACAAAGCCTGAAAGTAATTTATTCATTGTTGTCAAACTTTGTAGCACAGAATTGTGCTTTTTTTCTTTTTTCTTTTTTTTTTTTAATTCCTTTTAAAAACCAGAAAGCTGTTGATATGAAATACGTGCAGAGAGCATGGAAGTGATGTCGTTCAGTGTTGTTTAGGTTTTCATTTCTGCTATGAATTTTCACTGAGGCTTCACTGAACTGTGACATTGCTTGTGGAGGCATTTTCTGTCTTGTCTCTATTACTGCATTGGTTAGGAGTAATTATGTAGGAAAAAAAGATTTATATATTGCAATTTAGCATTTCAGTCAGTAAAAGGATATGGGAACTATACTGAAAAAAAAAAAAAAATCCCTAACCAGAAAGAGCAGAGGAGGAAACTCAGAGTTTGCTTTCCTAGATGACATGCTCTTCCAGACTGAAAGGTCCTGACTTGTACAGAAGCACTGTGCTGCTTCTTATTCTTGGCTTCTTGCCCTCCTGCTGAATGCTGTTACCCAGATGGACTATAAATGGGTGCCTGGGTTGTTCATGAGATCTGCTTCGAAAAGTCACCTAAAAAGCAGTCATTAAAACATTTGTATTCCAGCATTCACCGTCCCTTACGTAGTCTTCCTTCCAAGCTATAAATTGAAACACTGGTGTCATTACATCACTGTTAGCTGTGAATTGATTGTCTAGATGGAGAACTAACCCACTGGGTGACTGACCACCTATGGCAGCCTTGTTTGGGTCTAACAGCATTTCTCCTGCCGTGGCAAGAGCATGGCACGGTTGTCACTGTGTCACTAGCAGTGGCCTGAGCTGGCACCGCTCCTGACCAAACAGGCCCTTGCGCATCTAGAAGCTTATGGGAAGCCTGGTCCTGTGACACCAAGTAACATCCAGAGCTGGTACCACCTCCCCAGTATCTTGAGAAATTGATGGGTGAACATACTTAACCCAGAGTGCGGCCTTACATACGCAAGGGAGGATCTTCACTTTTTCTAAATAAGCGTTTGAAACTTAATGGGAGTTCTGTGATTTGACTTGAGAGTTTTTATCCTAAACCAAGTCTAATTAACTTTTATAATCTAAACTGCATTTTAAACTGACCTGAAGTGTCTGGCAAAACCATTTCTGGGAGTCGTTCTTGACCAGAAGGGGGGGCAGTTGTATTTTTAAACCACAACTTGAAGGTAGATGGCCAGGGCTGTGAGTAGCTGATCAGAGACCTAATTCAGCACATTTTCTGTGTGGCAAGATCAGCTCTGCGGGTGATACTGCCCTTTTTGGAGGAAGAGTATGTTGTGATGAAAAGGACACTTGTCACGGATGTAAAAGGTGGATTAGGTGCCGTACTTCATGTATCCAGCCCTGGTCTTTTTCTGCATGCTACTGCCTTGGCCTCCTCAAATTCCTCACCTGTTCTGTGCCTCTGCACTTAACTTAAGACCGTCTGATTTTGCAGGAAAATTGCATTGTCTTGATATGTGAAGGGTGTATCCAAATAAAGCTGTAAAACATTGATTTGGGGGTAAATGGTAGACATTCCCTTTTAAAGAATACTAGTGATGCTGGTGATACGTACAAACATCCTTCGGACTTCTAAGAAATGGAAGAACATTTCCAATTAGAAATCAGTTTCATTTTCAAGTCCATAATTTAGGCCACAGTTGCAGAGGCAGCACGTATTTGATTCATAGTAATATTACTTCAATAAAAAGATTTGAACTGGGGTTGGTCCTAAGCGAATATCTCCCATAGGAGGATGCTGTTTATTTTCAATACTGAACTTGAAATTTTATATGCAGAATAAGATACTTATGTGACTTGAGATCCTGCAGTCCCATTTAAGTCAGGGCAACAACACTGGGTTGAACTGACTGCCAGAAATTTAAGTGAGGGAGAAGTGGCTCTGCAGAAGATGAATGATGTTACCACTTGACAGGAGCAGGAGTGCAAAGGGGCAAATAGCAGGAAATGTCTCGTTGAGAGGTGAGTGAAACAGAGAGGGGATGGGGAAATGATAAAGCTGCTGTCCTAGTGATCTCCTGCCAAGTAAACCCCTCACTATCTGTGGGTAGCTGGGACCTCTCACGTCTTGGAAGATCCCAGTTGTTTCGGTGTGGTTCTTAGCACTTTCTAAACCAGAGCAAAGTCTGGTGAAATATGACACAGATGAAACACTAAGGTAGTATCTGCTTCCAGAAACCCTTGACTACAGGCTTCTTCACGGGCTCTTGTTTCCTTTGCTCATAAGGCATTTGCTGGTTTTAGCTTGAGCGCCTTGTTTGTCATCTATGTTTATAGGTGTGCGTGTTCATTCAGCAGCAGTGGTCATCTCCTGAGCAGACACATGCAGACATGGTATGCGCTCTGCTTTCCAGTACCTGGTTTTAACTGTCTTTGCAACTTCAGGGTACATCCAGCCACCCACGTACAGCCTGATTAGCTGCAGCATGTTAACTGCTGCTAAATGAAACGTACATTGATAAGATCCCCCCGATCCCTCCCTTCTCCAGGCTGAACTGTACCAGCTCTTTCGGCTGCTGCTTGTTTATTAGATGCTCCTAGCCCTTAGATATCTTTTCACTCCAGTATGTCTATGTCCATGTCCATTTATACACTGGCCTCATTCCCATAGGTCCATGTTCCCTGTACCAGGAAGCCCAGAACTGGCTGTAGCACTTCCACTGAGTCACACCAGGACTGAGCAAAGATAAAGGATCATCTCCCCTGACCTGCTGGAAATGCTCTCCCTAATGCAGCCCAGGAGGCTGTTGGCCTTTTCTGAGGGCACATTGCTGGCTCACAGTCAGCTTGGTCTCCAGGACCTGCAGGTCCTTTCTGACAAAGTGGCTTTCCAGCTGTCCAGCTCCCAGCCTATACTGGTGCATGGGGTTGTTCTTCCCCAAGTGCAGGACTTCGCATTTCCCTTTGTCAAATGTCGTGAAGTCCCAGTTTATTCATTTCTCAAGTCAGATGAGGTCCCTCTGAATGGCAGCATAACCCTCGGGTGTATCAACCATTCTTCTGGTTCATCTAGTTCTTCATCTAACCTGTACTTCATGGGGACATTATGGGAGACAATGCCAAAAGCCTTACTAAATTTGTGACAAACAACATCCAGTACTCCCCTCACCCACTGACCCAGTCATGTCATTGTACAGGCCTATCAGACTGGTCAGGCATGATTTCCCCTTCATAAATCTGTGCAGCACGAAGTCCAGCTGGAGGCCAGTCACCAGTGGAGTACCCCAGGGGTCACAACTGAATAAAACACTGTTTAACTTTTTTATTACATACCAGGGTGATGGGACGGAGTGTACCCTCAGCAAGTCGTCAGAGGATACAGAGCTGGGAGGGCGAGTTGAGACACCAGATGGGTGTGTTACCGTTCAGAGACACCTCAACAAAGCAAAGAAATGGATAAACAGGAACCTCGTGAAGTTCAGCGAAGTGAAATGCACCTGGGGAGGAATAATCCCTCCTCTGTCATGCTCTTAGGAATTGAGATGAAGCTGAGAAGCCTGTAGTTTCCTTGATGCTCCTACTAGCCCTCCTTGGAGATAGAAGTAACATTTGCTTTCTTCCAGGCCTCAGGAACCCTCCCCATCACAATGACTTTTCAAAGATAATGAAGACCAGGCTCATAGCGACATCCTCCAGTTCCCTCAGCATTCATGGGTGCATCCCATGAGGTCCTATGGACTTGTTAATGTTCGGTTGTTAAAATATTCCCTAACCTCATCCTTCTCCACCAAGGGAAGTCTTTCTTGCTCCAGTCTACCCACAGGTCTCAGGGGATGGCTGAAGGCCAATCTTACTAGTAAAGACCAAGGCAATGAAGGTGTCAGGTATCTCAGCCTTTTCCATGTCATCTAACCCCAGGTCCCTACCTCATTCAGCAATGGGCCCACATTTTCCTGTCCTCCTTTTGCTGTGGACAGACCTGTGAAAGATTTTTTTTGCTGCCCTTCACATCCCTCCCAGGTGGACTTTGGCTTTTGTAGCCCCATTCCTGCATGATCAGACAGGGTCTTTATATTCCCCCAAGTCACCTGTCCCAGCTTTCACGTCCAATATGCTTCCTTTTTATGTTTAATTTTTTTCAGAAGCTCCTTTTTCACACATGCAGATCCCTGCTACCTGTGCTTGATTTCTTCCTCATGGGGAATGAATCATTGTGAAGTTTGGAGGAGGTGATTCTCAAACTTCCCCCAGATGTCCTGGAACCTTCTCCTTTCCAGGGCTGTGTGCCATGAGTTTTTTCTAAGCAGCTCCCTTACATCATACTCTCCTGAATCCCAAGGTTCTGATCCTTCTTTTTGCCTTGTTATCTCTTTTCAGGGTCCTGAACTCCACCTTCTCGTGGCCAGCCATGGCTTCCCAGAGAAGGTGTGAGAGCTCCCCCCATCATGCTGTCCTGTAGGTACTCACTTGTTTACATGCATATGCTTGAGGTGGGCGCCTCTGAGCCTGGTTGACTGTGAGATGCCCCCTGCACATTTTGTTTACCAATAAGCAGAAGCTGCACTTTAAAAAAAAAAAAAAAATTTCCATTCGTTATGTGATACCTGATCAGAGAGGGAAACTGGACAGGTAAAATTGTTCCTATTCACCCTACACATAATATTTTCTTTTTTCCCAACTGATCAGGGCTGCTTCTGATACCATCCTCTTCCCCCTTCAAGTTCAGCTGCCCTAACACTCCTTCACCCATTAAATAATACATCGTTCTGAGATAGATGGTGAATCCCAGAAAAATGCAGGAGCAAGTATTCAAACAAGAAGAGCAGACACATTTATTTGAGAACCTTTTCAATATCCTTTTGGAGGAAACTGTTTCTCAGGCTGTATAGGTGGGAACACAGATGCAG
>JAAGNO010008279.1:0-29974 GCA_033439905.1 Ceryle rudis
ACCTCGACCGCGCACCGACACTTGCCGGGACGGCCTTGCGGCTCGGTGGAGGGGCCGCGTCAAGCGACGGGTGCCCGCGGGGCGGGCGAGAATCGAGCGTGCGCGGCCTGACTCACCGTGGGCGCCGGTGCCTTCCTGCCGGGGGCGGGCAGAGTGGCCGAGCAGGGCCTTGCTCCACCGCAGGGCGGGAAGGAGGGAGGTGCCGCCGCAGCGGGCCCCGCCCGGCAGAGACCCGGCTCCGTCAGGTCCCTGTGCTACCGTGGGCGGGCGTAGGGTGATTACCCCTGTGAGGCTTTCCTCAGTCCTTCTCTTGTTTCTTACGAGCTTGCCCCTAACCGAGATCACCCGATACCCGTTACCATCAAGCAATGCTGTCCGCCCTCTGCGACTGTTCCTGTGGCAACTTTCAGCTCCTGCTGCTCCTCCTTTACGATTACCAACCTGTGTGTCGGCTCTAGATTTGAGATGGTGCTGAACTGGCACTGGTCTAAACAAAAGACTTTCAGTTTGGTCTGTGACACACTAAAAGGTAGTTCAGTTGTAATAAAAATAAGCATAGTCTTTATCTGTAAGTTTATTTGGGCATGGTACTATCCCAGTTGTTACTTGGGGCTTTTTTTGGTGTTACTCTTCTGTGAAAGCATAAAAACATGAAACACTATGAGGAATTTTCAGAGGAGTTGAAGTTGATGTACTGGGAAATAGGAAACTGGTACAGTAGAGACATCACAAGTAAGAAGTGGTCAGTAAAAATCTCTAAACCTACACCAACTGAAGAACTGGGTTGAATGATTGCTACGCTGCCAGTAGGCCTCCAGAATAGAGTGCTTTCATGACTAGAAGGGACTGAGCTGCGGACGTCAGCTGGTATTGTATGTTGCCAAAGTGGCTTGTAAAGTTCTATGTAAATATGTGTAATTAGAATTTAGACTGCCTGTGTAGTTAGTATGACTCTGTTTGGCATGTGTTTATTAAAACTATCTTTTGGAAACAGTTCTGATTTCTTTTAACTTTTTTTTTTTCTAGAATATTGAATACATGTTTGGCATTGTTGGTATTCCAGTCACTGAAATTGCAATTGCAGCCCAAGCAGTTGGAATAAAATATGTAGGAATGAGAAATGAACAAGCTGTAAGTATACATCTCTAGTAGGACCATTTCTTTGTTCTCTTTTCCCATGGAGTGAAATCTAATTTACCTTTCCTTACCAGGAATTCTCTATTTGGTGGTATTTTATTTTATAAACCTCTCTTAGCTACTTCTTTCAGTTTTGCTTAGAAGGATGTTTTACATGGAAATTATTACCTACAGGCCTAAAAAGGTAGATTTATTTTTTTCCCTTGTCTCTGTTCTATTCTTGTAGTGTCTAAAGAGGAAAGTTTTCTTGCTGATAAACTTGACTTTGCTATTTTCAACAATCATAGTATCTTTTTCCTTAACTTTGTTTTAAAAGTCCACCAAACAGCAAACTCCAGGAAGTTATAATACTTCCGAAGGCTCAAAATCAAGCATGATCATACACTTCAACAGTCTTAATAGTATATATTCCAGCTTCATTGTCTAAGTATCAGAGAGTCAAGCTTATTAGCATTTCAATCATATGCCACTGGTTCTTGATTTGTTTGGTCTTCCCCAGTAGTAACTGTTTAAGCTCATCTGGGATATATAGAAAAGGGTTTTTTCCAGGTGTTGAGTTTCTGCCTTATTTCTGGGCCAGATGTAGCAAAAGCCTGTGAGGCTGCTTAGTAAACCATTTGACTAGAAAGACCAGATTAAAGCATGAAGCTAAAAGCTAAGTAGTACTACTGATATCTATTAGATATGTGGCCTGTAATATGCATAAGTTTGCTGGCAGCAGTTTAACCCATATCCCCTGTGAACACCCAGTAGTTGTTTTGCAACTTGATAGGAGCATGTCTTTTGTGTATCTGTCCCTGGGTAGTTAAGAGACTGCTGGGATTGTTTACAAGCCTGATAACCCGGGTCAGTTTTAAACTTTAAAAAAAAAAAACAACCCACCCACCTTTGCTGAATTGTTATTTTTAAACAACATCCATTGCTAATGTTTAGTTCTTAATCTTTAATAATAATTATCACTACATATTCAAACCAATCTGTTCTTGATAATCATATCCAGAGTTAGTCATGAATATACGATGTGCTGGAGCTGGTGTGCTGATGGTGCCAGCTGTCAAGGGAATTGGGCTGAAGAACCCTTCAGTAAGTGCAGCTGGAACCAAAGTGGGCACCTCTTTTCTCCATCCCTTGGATTCAAGATCTCTTTTCATAAAATGCCTTGGTCTCTGAACAGATCTTACCCCATGGCCTCCATGCCTGGACTAGGGACTGTGCGGTGCTGGATGGTGCCTTCCCAGGCCACGACGGGTGCCTTATCTTCTTGCACATCTGTCGGGGTTTTTTGCTCTGTTTTGGTTTTTCCCCCTGCTCAGCCATTGCTTCTTTCCCTGAAGTAAAACCAGTGTCTTCCCAGGTCTCAAAGTTCACTTTTTCAGCGACCAGTGATTGGCTAGTAGCAAATTGCTTATTATTCTGGGACTGCCACTTTCAACCTGTGTCCTTATTTTCAAGGCCCGCACTTGAGCTGTATGCAGTAACAAAAGACACCATGTACCGAGCCCAGGTTTGTACAGCAGGTTCTCCTAATCAGCTGATCACAAGCCCTGCAGGCCAGTCCTGGAACATTGAGCATTAGGTACAATTAACATAAGGGCCTCTGACCTGCTCCTAGATACAGCAGTACTGGTTTAACTGGGAAATATTTAGTAGCTTTAAAAACTTTCTGAAGGAGCTTTTGTGTTACTCATTCTTCTTATCACAATAGTGCTCAAAATTAAAACCCAAAATCTCCATTTTAAAAATAAAAGGGGGAGGGGGGGGCTATAAGGTCAGAAGCTTACTTAAAAAAAAAAAAACCTACATAATTTTTTTCTGTTTGTGTCAGAACTTGCTGAATTCAAGACAAACGTGAGAATATGAGGGAGTTGGCACTGTCATGTGTGTGAATTCTTTGCAGTTCTGGGGTCATCTCTAAGCTTCTGTTTCTGTGTGACCATATATTGTCTTGTTACCACATCAAATTTATATCTGAATATTTAATGTTACTACAGGAACAGCTTAAAAACATAACCCCTTAATAACATTGCTGATAAGCTGTGCTAACACGTGTTGTAGGTGTTACGTTTGTGAAAGTATTCAAAATGCATTTTTTCTTTAAAATTTCAAATTAGCTAAAGCTAAGTGTGGTATCAAAAATGGAATGAAAAGTACTTCAGCAGCTCAGCTTGTAAAAGAGAATACCTGATCTTCTAATGAATCTCTCCAGTGTGTGATTTCAACCTTTTGCTTCATTTCCGAAATGAGTCATTTCAGTGATGGCTGGATTTCTGTTCGTTGTCTTTGTCTTGCAGATCCCTCTTCTGTGTTAGTCCAGCAGGCAGTGGAAGGCAGAAGTTTCTTACGTTGTTCTATTCATTTTGCTTCCCTGGTTTTAGTGTTTTTCTTTTATGTGGTGTTTTGGATTTTTTTTAATCCCAAATTTTCCTAATGTAATATCCTGTAACATCAGGAGCCAGAAATGTGGACTCAAGATTCTTTTCCTTCATGAACACACCTTAAAATGGGGAGGGTGAAGGGGTGCTTTTACTTAACATTTAAGCTCTGTTAACAAGGGAAGAATCTGTGCCTGATTATTTGCCGTATTTTTGTTGAAGTTTATGTACAAGGTGTCATGAAATGTATATATAATATTAATTGTGTAATTAACTCCCCATATTTTCAATAGGCCTGTTATGCTGCATCTGCTGTTGGATATTTAACTGGCAGGTACGTTTCATATTTAGTAATTTTTATAATAATGTAATTTTTAGTATTAACTGTATTAGACTTAATAGAAGCTGGGAATGTTTTTCTCTTTTGGAGCTGGGTGTTTTTAGTGTGTTCAGATGCAGGGCAGTTAACATGGAAGATGAATTTTAAAATAATTGTCAATAACCATTATCAATATTTCTGTTGCGATGATTCTGGGTAGGAGCAAGGAAGTGCTTAACTTCATATAATATTGTTCATCTTACAACTTTCTCTATTTTTTCTCTTTTAATATCTGAATCGTAGCTTAACACCACTGGTATGAGCGGCAGAAATCACGCCACCATTGTTTGTTGCAATTTGGTGGACATCCTATACATCAATCTCATTATCTGGGCATATTGTTCAACAAAAGCCTTATCAATACAGAGGCTGATGCTACTCCCCTGTGTTTCTGACAGGAAGTACTGGCTTTTCCTCTTTTACTGCGTTTTGCTCTTAATGTTTTTGGGAGGCACTCTGCAGCCTGTGACGTGTGAGGAGTGCTTCTTGGTTATCCCATGGATCCTTTGCTAAAGTAAAGAACTGGCATCTGCTTGCACGCAGCTGTAGACCATATGATGCAGGGGATCATTCCTTATTCTGTCTGCTAGCGTGATGCCTCCGTTATACATTTTTGTAGTTTTTCTTCCTTTGAATAATCCTCTGGAAGTACACTGATTTTTAGTTGGGGGTTTTTTTCCCTCTCATATGCAGGGAGTCTGTAAAGCTACTAAGGAACGCTCAGTAGTGAAGAATGATCATTTTTATCTTATCACCTGGAATAACAAGTGCCTCTATCTGAATTAAGCTGTAATAAAATTTGTGTTGATTCAAATGCTTTTCTTCCTTTTTGAGCTTTTTTCATTGATACCTAGTAATAGAGATGAGAACTGCAAGTGACTTAGAAATTCTGCATAAATGCTAGATGGTGGAGTAAATGTGATAAAAGAAGTAAGGAGATGTGTTATGATAAGCCTGCAATATGTTGCAGATGTCTGTGTGGGTGGCACATAACTGTTCACTTTTTAATTGGATTGATGCAGCTAAATAATTTCTGATTTCCACATCTATCTTTAGTCCTTCATAGAAATCCTTTGCTGTTTGTGCATTTCAATGACATGAGTAAAACTCTAATATTTTATACTTTATCTTGCTAATTTCTGCTGGTGATTTATTCAGTGTTCCCTGTGCTACCTTTCCTTTTCTCTCAGACCAGGTGTATGTCTTGTAGTGTCTGGCCCAGGTTTTCTACATGCCCTTGGTGGAATGGCAAATGCAACCATGAACTGCTGGTAATTTAATACATTTTCCCTTTGAAATTGTAGTAGTCGTTTGCTGTTATTTGTTGCAGATGTTGAACTCCACAGTATTTAGTATGGGACTTTGTTTTTTCCTTTTTTTTTCTAGGTAATGAGAAGTGAATTCTTCATTTATCAACCCTAAAAGTCATTTAGTTCTACTTTTTTTTGCATTCTCATTAATAAAATTCTGCTTTTTGTCCTACCCCATTATGTATATATGGGGAGATGTATCAAGTATACCTGATTGTATAATTGAAAATGAAGCTGACATTCAAGCTGTAATGCTTTATTCACCATGGAGAGGCTTAGAGGTTTTTCCTAAATTTAAATCCCCATTGTGTTTGAATTATTGTATTTTCTATGTTAACAACTTGACAACTATATTGTTAAAATCCCTATTTGCTCCCTACGCAGACATTTAGAGCAGTGATTCAGTATTGAATTAAATGATTCGCAGAGTGATAGCATTTACTCCCACAAGCCTTCGCTGAGACATGGCAATGTTAGCAGGTCTGCCACGGAAAGCTCTTCAGAAAGCTGTACAAGGTATCTTGGGTAGAAACACTGCTGATACCAAGTACATGTGATCTGGAGCTTTGGGTGGGTAGTGGCTGATGGACAAGGGAAGCTCAATAGTGGCACCACTAACAAATCAAGTCTCTGATGCTTTGAAAAGGGACCTTCAGTGTTCAAATTCTTTTTTTAAAAAAATCTCATTGACTAAAGTTTTGCTGTCCCTGTGTGTCCTTAGATTAAGATCTTATGAAAACCTTGCTTTTGAACAGTCATAGGTTCAATTGAAAGGACCATTCATGGTACTTGCATATGGATTTGCATGTCTGTTTTCTCACAAACTTTTTTTATCTGAGGTAAGATCTGTTTGCCTGACTTGACCTACCGGCAAAAGGTGAAGGGAGTGACATCTATTGTGGCAGGAGATTTAACAATATAGTAAGAAGATTGGTTTTCACTGACCAAACCACAGTGTTTGTTCAAATGATTTCTTTCATTGGTCGTATCAGGCTTGCCTTTTGCCCACCAATGTGCCAAAAAGAGAGAAGTAAGAATTTGCAAACCATAAATTTAACCTAATAAATGTAATTTTCTTTGGCTCCTTCATTAGTAGGCATCTCCATTGAATGTTTGAGGCTCCCACACATGTTTTCACATTTACTTGTGTCTGACATTATCATTGTGAGAAAGGGTACTATGCTTTGGAGAGGAAGATGAAGGATTTTTCTAGGGATTAGTTAACTAATCAGCTTTCTAGCCTGTTTCGCTAGGCAGCAGCATGAATACTTGGGTGAGCCCTACAGAGGAGTGTTGCAAGGGAAGAGCAGGAGTAGCCCAAGCAAAGGAAAGGGGATGAAAATGCAGTACACATTGAGGGGTTTGGTTACACTGACCTAATACAGTCTGCTACAAAAAGTGACATACCATCTCCATGCTTTTCTCCTGGCCATGTACTCCTGCTGCTTGCTAGGGTATTCTGGCAGCAGTACGATGACTTCATTGGGAGAAAAACTTCTTTCTGGTTACAGTTATGTAAAGTTTAAAAGCAGAGACGAATCTTTTCAAGATATAGTTCTTGGAGTTGGCTTTCTTAAGAGTAGAGCATTCTCTTAATTATACTTCAGTGCTGGGAAGTAGTAGTGATTTTGTTTCTCAAATTTAAATGTTTTAATAAAGTTCTGCCACTGGTTTTATATGGATAGTCATAGTCATTTTGCTGGGGGAGAGAATCTGCAGAATAAATTATCTAGAGCATACACCGAATGCATTTTTCCATAAGGATTTTTCATAGTTTTTTTTTCATACAGCCTGAAGATCTCATCTCACTGTGTCAGGGGATTAGAACAGAGATTTTTGATTTGTGGCAGAGAAATGGCCTGGTTATGAAGCTTTGATCTAGATACACATATCCACCAATCTTATGGGTGATTAAATTTAGGATTATGCATTGAGCACACTGTATATGCTTTCATCTTAATACATTGTATAGATGCATGCAGTCAAAGGAAAGGCCATATCTGAAGAGAAATTGTTTAGGTGAAAAAGCCTAGAAAGCTATTAAACTAATATTTCAATTTAGTGTGAATGAATGAATGAGCAGATTAATAAAACAGCTTTATTTTATTGACTCAGCAGTTAGCATTTTAAGGAGTTTGACCTACATACTGAAAAAGAAGACCAGTTTTTGTTCATTGTAGGAAAATAATGTATTGTGTTTCGTGGAAATGATAATAAAAATGTGCTCCTGGAATGTGCAACCCGTATTATAAACTGGTGCTGCCTTTCTTACATAGCCATGAACTAATTTAAGAACAGGATTGCTTGTAGGCATGTTAATTTTTTGTTCATGTCTCTGGTCTTTGGGTTTTTTTACTAAAAACTGAATGCAGGGAGAAGTGCTGTTGGATAGTCAGCCAGCTTCTGCTGTGTTCCAAATTGTATACAAAGAAAACCTAATCTTTCTGTAGAGATCACTTTCTACTGTATTTCATAGGTCTCGGGTTTGTGCATGTTACAATGCCTTCTATAAACAAATATCTTAATACTTTTTAGATCAACCAATACTTTTTAGCTTTTTCAATTAGCTCTTGTCATTCCTCTCAAGTCACCTTGTAACCCATGTTATCAAACTTTAGTGAAAATTGCTAGCAATATGACTTAGGTTTAGAATTTTTATGCTAGATGCAGATCACTTAACATGGCCAGACTGTCCTGAAACTAGTGACCCAAACGCTGCTGGGAAGTCTACCAGCTAACATACTGATACTCAGTATGCCCTCCTGTATTGTGCTTGTCCCTTTGTATTCCTGTTGAGATCTGTGGATACTGACGGTGCATAACATCTCAAGAGCAGTAGCATTCAATTGTAAGGAGAATTTACAGCTGCGATTGCAGTTATAGAAAAAAATACATGTATGCTTAAGGTGTTTGGGTTTTTTTCATATTTTTCTAGGCCTTTGATTGTTATTGGAGGCTCTTCTGACAGAAATCAGGAAACCATGGGAGCTTTCCAAGAATTCCCACAGGTACGCAGATATACAACTTTCTACCGAAAGGTTTCAGTTAAGTAATTGGAAATTGTCGTTGAATTCTTCATTAGTGTAGGAGTGACAATCCCAAATGCTAACAGATCTTAAAATGTTGTTGATTTGCTGAATCTACTAGTTTAAAATTGACATTGTGTAAATACAGCAGATTACCTGGACTGTCTTTGTCCATACTCATGCTAAAATTCGTGTTCTGTTTTAGGTTCTTAGCAAATCACTTACATAAATCAATATAATGATTATATGCATTTATTCAGGTTGAAGCTGGTAGACTGTACAACAAATTGTCTGTCCGCCCAAGCAGCCTAGAAGTTATTCCTGCTGTTATTGAAAAGGTATGAAAAAAAAACCAAACGAAACCTAAATTAGCAACAGAACATGAAGTAACCATCTCCTCCTATATAAGTTTTGAGAGTTTATTTTTTATACAGTTGTAACTGTAAATAGTTTGATCCTGCAGATGTTAGGTGATGGTTGATTGAGTAAATTAACAACTTGGAGGTTTTTTCCTATGAACAATGCTATAAAGTAGATTCTGGTTGAATCTGATGCTTACTGATCCCAGCAGTGTTTTTTGTTAGCTTCAGTCAGAACGGGAAGATTTTTGTGAAAGAAGTGCTTTTTTGGGAGAGGTGCATTAACTGGACATGTTACACCCCAAGCTTCAGCTCTTTTACCGTTCTCATTCTGTGAAGATGATTTGGAGAGAGGGTGTTTCCAGAAGTACAAATTCTGCAGAGCATCTACCTCTAATAGAAGAACTGGAATCAAAAGTAATAGAAAATGGAGGCATTGGTTGTCTTGTTTTTACTCTGTGCTACTTCAAATAGAATGTTGCCTGAAAGTTTAATTTAGTATTTCCAAACACAACAGCCGATAATGCAGTTGTCCTGTAAACTTATAGGCCAATATCGTGCATCTACTGAAAGACTTCAGCTGGCATACAGGGGAAAATGTAAACAGCTATCAAAACTTGAATTTATTGCTGTAAATAAATCCATAGGAGTTTACCCTGTGATGGTTCAGCAATAGCATTTTCCTTCTCTGCCTACAATAGAATTTGCTTGGTTTTTTACACATAATGATTTTTAAAATCCTTTCAAACAATGGTTAAAACCGTGATTATCTGTTTTCTAGGCTGTAAGAACCAGCATATATGGTCGTCCAGGTTCCTGCTATGTTGACATACCTGGGGATTTTGTGAATCTTCAGGTGAATAAGAGCTCTGTCAAGTGCGTAAAGATTACATTGATTATTTTTCAAGTCATTAAATAAAATAAATTTAAATTACTTTAGTATTTTCTTTAAATATATATATATAAAGGCAATATATATTAAATAATTTGTCACAAAGGTGAAATGATACTAAAATGCCAGGCTCTAAACGTAATGTTCCATCATAACATGTAATACAGATTATAATTTGTAATGAAATGTGCAAAAAGGAATGAATTAATATGATAATACAGCAATGTCACTTTGTAAATCTCTGAAGCATCATCATTACCTGTAAGATTAAAGAAACGTGCAAGAAAAACTTCAAAGTATTAAAAAAATATCCTGTTCTGATAAACGGCTTTGAGTAATATGGTATGTAGCAACAGCGAGTTTATGATAAATAGGTTTTATTTTTCAACTTTTCTTGTTTTGATTTTTTTTAAGAGCCTCTTTTGTTTTACTTGACTTCCAGGTATGTGGGATGCTGCCTGCCACCTCCCATCAGCAAGGCTGAATGCTCTGCTGTATCTGAAGCAGTGTCTATCATCGTGCATTCCAAGCAGCCTCTGCTAATCATTGGCAAAGGTAGCATGCGTTGTTGCAGCTTTGAACTGCACAAGTTTGGAAAAGAACAAGGACCAAAGTGATTTCTCTTTCCCACAAGTGTTAGCCATCTTCTTTTTGCTCCCTGTTAAAACAAACAAAGCACAACCAAAGTTCTTTGAAACTTGATGTGAAAATCTGCTCTGTTATATAACTTTTGTCTTTTTCACCTAGTTTAAGAGAAAAGTTAATTGATAAAATACAAGTTTAAGTAGGAAAAAAAAATAATCAGATAACTCTTGTATTAATTAAGCCTAGAACCAACACCAAGGGGTCACCTCCAAAATTCCAAACAAATTCTGTTAGAATACATGTGTTATTCTCTGTCTGGTGCTCCAACGTATATAGCAAGAATCAGAATAACAGGTCATTTTTCCATTTGGACTTACTGAAAGTGCCAGTCTACCTGTGTGGAGACACAAAGCAACACAGCAGGTCTTGCTGTTATTCCTGTTTTACGCACTTTCCGCTGTACTCTGCCAGTCTATTTTATTCCTGAAATAGAGGTGTGCCTAAATATAAAGGATAATAATTCTCTCTGCTGGTTCACTTATTTTATCCCTCCTTGTGGAATGTTAGTCACTGCAGTGGCGTTTCTGTTGAATGTACAGGTCTGCTAGGAATGGAAATGAAATAACCAGCTTGTTTTCACCCAGGCTTTTTTCCTGCAGATGTGGGAAGGATCTTTGTCTTGGAGAGAGGTTCTATGTTTAATTGGGGAGTTAAATGATTGGGGTGAGATGGATCTTCTTGATTAGATAATGAAATAGTAGACAGAAGGTAGATCAGGAGAGGTGTGGGTTTTGTGGGTGGGTTTGGTTTTTTTTTCCTCTGTCTGGCTTGATAGATGTGAACAAAAGGGTGTTCTCCTGAAAGTGAAAGGTAGAAAATTCAAAATGCACCAATATGTGTTTTGTTGATGTCAGCAATTGAGAATCTACTTAACAAATGTACCTGGACTTTCTGCTATATATTGTTGTTAGCAGAATGTTTTGAAGTAATACAGAAGTTTATTCTTTAGGATTTAAGACTTGTGGACTTAAAGTCATTGCACAAGGACCAGTCAGTTATTCTAGATTGCCTGAGAAACCCTAATTCAGCAGCCATGCACTGCAGGTGGAATAATAGTAAATGTATGAACAATCACATATCTTCATAAGGTTGTCTTTGATTTTTTTTTTTTCCTCTCCACTAAAGGTTAGACCTGTTTGGGCAGAATGTTATGGAGCACATGTTACAATGTCATGCAGTGAGCAAGCATAAAATGACATAACACAGAGGTCATCATCTGTTGCTGCTGCAGAAGTCTCTGTCCCGTAATACCAAACTTCACCCACTCAAAACTGTCATTTTAGCTAAACAAAATCTCCTATTTTTCCCTGTCCTACTTCCCAGAAACATCTAAATAGTTCATCTGAAGTCTTTAAAAAAAAGGTTTTGTCAAAAATTCAGGCAATTTGAACCCAAATACATGTAATTTGGCATGTTATGTTTTGAATTCTCCAGAATGAAAAACAACAGGCAGCTTTGGTAATGGGAAAATAGTATTCTTTATGATGCTAATGTAATCAGGTTAATTGAAGTTTGAATGAATGCAGTAGGTTTCTGTAGTATTAAGCAGTCTCTTTTATTTCATTCAGGTGCTGCTTATTCACAGGCTGAAAACAACATCAGAAAGTTGGTGGACCTTTGTGGACTGCCTTTTTTGCCTACACCAATGGCAAAAGGAGTAGTTCCTGATAACCATCCAAATTGCGTAGCTGCAGCAAGATCAACGTAAATATAAAGCAAGGCTTCTAATCCTAACACCTGAGAAACAACTAGGAATTGTGGTGGTCTACAGATGCCAGGGAAGACAAAATGCTTACAACAAAAATTTTCAGCCCCATTTTGCACCTCATTTTAGAGCACTGAAGATCTTGCTTCGAAAGAGACAACAGATTTAGGTGGATCACTTTTGACAATGCTTAGAATGCTGGCCAGGAAGATACTTAGAGCTAGTATTCTGTAACTGTGAAACCTATAACAAGTAGATGTATCAATGTTTAGTATGCATTTCTTAATGTAAAATGAAAATGGCAAACAGTTTGTGTTAAACATTTAACTTAGTGCGCTAGGCAAACTACCAGCTCTGTATTTTAACACCATAAATGGAAGCTTAAGATGCACATATTGCAGTTGAAATTTTGCTGTCTGTGCTCTCTGCATAGTGTTTGCAATGCACTGTAGGTAAATTTCCCTTTATTTACTAAAAAATATTTCAAACTATACTGAAAGACTATGTTTAAAGTTATTTAGAAGAGCTGCGCTTGGCAAAATTAATGTGAACGGACTAGAGGAACCTTACTAGATGTGAATATACACAGTCAGCTTGCAGAGGAAGCATTTATATACTTTGAGATTAAAATGTTGTCCATAGTTGAGCGTTCTTAGCTTTATCACTGCTAAGAACAATGGAGAATAAAATACACAAATATTGTCTACCCAGCTGAAAGGTAAGTTATCAGGAAAGGTAAATTATCAGGAGTCTAAACTGAGAGGTCCACAACAGGCTTAATTTTGGCACCCACTGTTGTCACGGTCACAGCAGTGAGTCGTTTGCTTTAACCTCAGCATCATTCCAGCATCTTAGTCTCTTGGTGTAACGATTCCTTTCCCAAACACAGTGTATTAGGAAAATAGGAACTAATTTTCTTTTTGAGTTCCTTAACTCAAGAATGGCTTGGTTATTGGCTATGTTAAAGGATAGAGGTTTTGAGGCTAAGGAGGAAGCTTAGAGGAAGGAAGGATTATCTGTATATTTTGGGGTTTGCTGTGGTGGTTAGGATTACTTATGATTTTGTAAACACTTATTAAATTGAATAATAATTCATCCTTATCTGATTCTCTTATTTCCTATTATTAGGGCATTACAGCATGCTGATGTAATCATTTTGCTGGGCGCAAGGTTGAATTGGATTTTGCATTTTGGCCTTCCACCAAGGTTTCGGCAAGATGTAAAGGTTATTCAGGTAAGGAGGAAAGTGACTACCACTCAAAGGAAGTCCTTTGTGTTCTACCATTGCCTAGAGCAATTATTGTAAATTATTTTGGTAGTGTAATTCATGTGGCGAATACTGCCCTACGGACAGTGCAGTACAGTACATAGAGTTATGGTAGCTCTCCAGAAATACCTCTGTGTTTTTTGTTATTTATTTTTTTTTTATTAAAAGGGGTTATAGCTTTGTTCCGGCTGTAGGTGGATGTTCCAGCTATCAAGGGCTTGGTGCTGCTCTAATGAGGAGGGCAGCTGCTTTTATGTAGTCGACTACAGGATTAGAGTTCTGATACCTGTGTGATCTTTGGAGTACTGGAATATCAGTGAGTGAAAGCAGATTGTCTTGAAATTGTGCAACCTTTCATACTGTTTGACTGCTCTCTCAGTAGGATTTTTTTGAAATAAGATTACTTTCAGATCCAGAGTCAGTCATTATGAGAGCTCAGTCACTCAGAAATTTTAATAACAAAAGAGGAGAAAAGCTATTTAACTAATTAATGTGTTTGGCAATCTGCCAGCTCTTAGAAATGCAAGTCATTACGTTGTTTGTGTCTTGAAAATCTCCTCCCTAAATTCTGTGATCCAAGAGTAGTAGTTGATTAAGTGTGCTGACTGGCCTGCCTTCAGTGATCTGGAACATAATCTCAGATTCCAAACTTTCCATCTTTTCCAGAAGAATAACACAGATTTTTAAGTTAGAGTCCTTTTGACTTTGCAATACCTATTTTATGGGGTTTTTTTGTCTCAAGTTTTTTTTTTTTTTTTTTACTGTCACTTTTTAGTATTAAAATACTAACTCTGTTCTTAGTCTGTGTCACCTGGTCATAAATTAGTATTCCATGTAGTCTTAGTGGTCTCTTACATCAGTGATAAAGTGAAGCAGATTCTTCAGTGATCACAATTTGTTTTTCAATATCTTCATAGTAGACAAATGTTTACTGCCAAGTAGTGCACACAAGCTTTCCTCAGTAATAAAATTACTGCTCTGTATATACTTTATGGGTGTAGTTAAGCCTAGATTTTTAGTTCTCGTATACTTGTCACTAAAATCACCACCTTCTCATTAATGTTCTAAGCAAGTTTGCAAGAGCTTGAAAGAAGCAAGCAGTCAATTTTAAGGACATGAACTTCTATTAAAATGGGTATGTACCATAGGATTTCATGTTGAATAAAGGATTTCCTAATTTCATTTCAATGAAAGGCAGAGGGATTTATCTGTCCAGCCAAAACAATATATTGAAGACTTTGTTAGACAATGTTCCTCACTTGAACTGAAAAAAAAAAAAATTTTGAGGTAATGGTGGCCTTTCTTTCTGAAATATAGATTGATATTTATGCAGAAGAGCTGGGGAATAATGTGAGGCCAGCTGCAATTTTATTAGGTGACATAAACGCCGTGACGAAGCAGGTAACGTAATATCAGATGTTTTCTTATTTTGCCCTTAATTTCCTCTCATGTATATAAAGTAAGTTAATAGTTTAAAAAAAAAAAAAATCCTGTTCAAGGAAAACCATTTTGCAGGCAGCATATTCATGCTGTGTATCCAGTCTTTTCCCAAATTAAATGTTAAAGATTCTGATTACTATGATTGTGCTTGAACCTTTCTTGATGACATTATTCTTAATGCTCCTGATGTCGTTCTAAGTATGTTGAAATAAATCTCTGAAACATTTCAATGTTTTTCCAGCTCTTAGAAGAATTCAGAAGAAGACCACTAAAATATCCTTCTAATTCCGAGTGGTGGAAGAGGCTGAGAGAGAAAATCATGAACAATGAGGAAAGATCAAAGGTAGTGTTATATTAAAGAAAAGAGGAGGTTTCTCACTTGTGCAGGTACCGATGCATAGACCGTTTTATCACTGGTCTGCATCCAAGGTCCTCAATTACTTCTGACAGTCGTGTCACACAGGCTTTGAAAATTTATACCATTCTTGTACAGACTGACTCTTGTCAGGCTTATGAACTGTAAGTTAAGACTTAATACTTAACTGTAAGTTAAGTATTCTAGGTTTTGTATAAATTCAAACTGTTTGGAAGTCACTGAACTTTGGCATTAAGTTCCTAAAGCCAGTAGTAGAAGACTACAGCCCAAGTTGCGCTATTACAAGCAGTGACAGCAGTGGATGGGTAGGCCAAGTGCTCCAAGCAGAGTGCATATGAAGGTGCATTCTTAGTTTTCTTCTGTAATTGTGCTGTTCAGCTATTTAGCAGTGCTGGAGGAAGTATAATCTATGTTAAAAACAAGTAGCTGTTCAGGCCAAAAGACCACAGATGTTTGCCATGTGCCTAACTTAATGAAACTCATATTCTAGAAGTTCAGATGCATGTTTCCAAGACTGTGATGCAGTGAAAACACAATAACCAAAGCTATTAAGCAGGTATTCTTTATTACGGCACCGGGGCAGCACTAGGGATTCTTCTCCGTAAGTGCTTCAATGAATTAGCAAAACATGCCATCTTATATACATGAAAAACATACATATTCGTCAAATTTCCTGGAAAGGGCTGTCTTACAAATGAGTTCCCAGAATTCAAAATTAAAATTAGGGTTAGGGTCTTTTTCCCCTCCAGTAGTCATTCATAGTCTTCCTCACACTGTCTGTTAGTTGAACTCTGGGCTTCCTTTGCCCGTATATGGTCATGAGGTTAGCTCATCCATCCTTCGTCCCTGGAATGCTCCAACGTTAGTTTAAATCAGTTTTCAGGTGCTTAGCTCAACACTGGTGTCTTCCTTTGTGCTTATCTTGAAGTCTTGACTCCCTGTTATCAGGGGTGCTCTGGCTTAATGAACCATCCTAAGGCCTGTTTTGTCCCTGACAGGCAAGAAGTCTAAGGCTTCAAAACATCTCATTAACAACTCTACCCAACAAATGTCTAAACTATGCAAGTGAGGCTAAGAAAGGAATACAAGTAAGGTTGTAAGATTTAAAATTTCTGTGTATCGACCAGGGATATAGATACTTTCATCCCCCCCTTTTCTTTAAACTTTGTAAACTCCTTTACAAAGATTCTAAATTGTCATATTTCATTACCTTAGACAAAGCCCAAAATCTGACAATTTTTTCAACTTCTACCATAAAGGGCAACTAACAGCTGTTAGTATAATGGCAAATACCAATAGTATCAAGAATGGGTGAACTAAAACATTCAAGTTGTTTTTTTGCAGAGAGTTGAGTGTCCAGAAAAGATACCCAACCAATGGTGAGCAGATTCAGATTCAATTTGACTAGACAGTCCAATGAGTATGTCCTTGGCATTATTATCCATTAAGTAGGACTGCACCATATTCTTTTGTTCTAATTGCCACATAGTTTGTAGGGAACAAACAGTCCAATCCATAAGTTTTGTCCAATTTTTAAGCGACCGTACCTGGGCAGTTATGCTTTTATCAAAGAGATGTATGGATTTCTTATCATATTTTAAGGTCTATATCTGAGGATTAAAGGTGGTTGACATCCATTCGCCTGAATCTTAATTGCTTGGGCTACATTGAATCCTGCTGTTCCCATAATTGCAAGTCAAAGTTAGGCCCTACTGCTTTATCTTTGTCTATTCCAAAAGTACAGTTTAATCCCTTCCCTGATCCAACCCAGGCACTTTCAGACCAGTTTCTACTCACAACTCCAAATAAGGAGAGTCTCATGTTTTCTTGAGGTATTTCTGTACAAATCAAACAGTCCTTGGCTCCTGTTGCATTAACTGTCATCTTAATGGTCTGATAGTGCATATTTTCTTCCCATGCCTTTGCTTCAACCATTACTGCTAATATTACACAAACCCAAACTCTCATTTTAAGTCCTTGAAATTCTCATCTTCAGCAGTCCGTTTGCTTGTGTGGACCCCTCATCCTTTGGAGCTTTCTTTACTTGTGAATAGTGGATCTGGGTGGGCTGCTTCTTGGTTGTAATGGCAGTGAAGGTAGTCAGCAAGACCTGGAAGGATCCATTCCTTTTCATCTCGAGTGGGTCTCCTGAAAAAGCTTTAACAAATGCCCAGTCCCGAGGATTACATGACTGATAATACAGTTTGAATACACAAGGCTGTGGCTGAACACCCGCGCCCCCCCCCCCCAGGGGGTTGTGGCAAAACTATACCCGATTGGATTCCATCTGATTTGCACAAAAGGTGTCTGCTGAAACCACCACTGAAGCCTTCCAGGCTCACTTTATCTGACTTTCTCAAGAAGCCAGATAGTGGTTTTAATTGAGACTCAGGACATTCCATCTTTTGAGGAACTTCCAAGACTCAGCTCATGTTTAGGTTCTTTTGTGTGGTGCAGCATTGCCCTGTTCAGCCTGGGGCTTACAGACAACTCAAAGCTTGGCCATCTACACATCTCCCCATGTGTTGTCCCTGCATAGATAGGGCCACAGATGGGGAAACCAAGATGCTCCCCTCTGAGTTGTCTGCATGCACCAGATGATACTGAAACTTGCTTATGAACTGTGATCCAGAAAACCCATACGTTCCACCCCGTGACCTGAGTCACAATTGAACCACTTACATGTCCTCTTTGTCTGATGTATTGGTATACATTTCATCTGCATGTTTTAGTAGGGCCATGTATTCCTCAGTTTCTAGGTGAACCCTTACCTAAGAGATAGATTTTACAATCATTCTTTTAACACAACTCATAGCAGTACATATTACAAGTGATAATAACAGTTAACATTTGCAACAAGTCAGTAATCCATCCAAAAAATACCCATCCCACTTTACCAAAAATCTTCTTGTTCATGGTGTGCCTTCGAGTGCACACATACTCCTTGTTCCTTAAGTAATACCATGTCTAACACGTCAGTTTTTAATTGTACTTTCAAGATAGTTTGTACTCATGTACCAAGCAATTCAAAATTTTCATTAGTAAGGGTGGTAAAGCTTCCACTTATGCAGTTAAATTGGACAGCATAACTCTATTTCTTATTCCTGATCCAAAGAATCCTTCAGCCCATACTACTACAGTCCAATCAGTACCATCTGTACTCCATTTGATGTGGGGATGCCATAACCTTTGGGAAATAGATTTCCTTCCCAAAGTACCTTGCAGACTGGGAACGGATCTGTAATAGCTCTACCTGAGCATAACCAATTTAGCTGACATGGAGCATATGCAGGTGACTCATTACCATTGCCCCGTTACTTGCTTAACTGCAGTGTAGAAGTTAACAACTCACCATTTGTTTATTTAGCTGTTGGTATAGAGCATCTGTCCCTCCCTGGGATTTATTATGTTCCTCAAATACCAATTTCCAAAGCCCTTGAAAGGGAACTATAATACAGTGGTCAAGAGTAAAGGCCTGACCACTGTTATAAAATTCCCCTTCTAAATCTTCAATTAATTTCTGATCCTCTTTACTGTAATTTAATGCTTCATTTAAATCCATATTCTTCAATTTACTGTCAGGGATTAAATGTAGCTTAAGGCCAATTCTTCTTCAGCAGCTTCTTTGGCTGCCTGATCAGCAAATTTATTACCCACCTCTGGATCGGTGTTACTTGGGTTTTCCTCCCTGTCCCAGGGTTCTTCCATTCAAAAGCAAGTATATTTTGATTCTCTTCTGCTAATGTCAGACAGAAGAAGGCATCCTTCAAATCTAAGACAGTAAACCAAATTTGATCCTCCCTGAGCTTTGTCAATAGTGTATATTGGGTTAGCTTCACCCTAACTGAGCTAGCTCCAGGTTTTAATTTAACTGTTACTGGTTTAGTATTTTTAGCTCTCCCAGGTATCTCAGAAGCCCACACTCCTGGGAATATCTGGTCCAGTATTTCTTGAGAAATTAAACTCTGGTTTTCAGTTTGGATTAGTGAAAAACTTAAAATCTCAGTTAATTGATCTAAAATTTTAACTTCCACTCCTGTAGGTTTAAATTAGAACAACTGGAAACTAGGATTTAATAAACCCCTTCCCAGGAGGGATTTTGGGGAACCAGGCATGTATAAAAATTATGTATTCAACTGGGTTATAAAATACATTCATTCTAGATTATTCTCTTGAGCTACCACCCAGCATACAGGTGACAGCTCCCTTAGGTTTATCAACAGGCAAACTTAATGTGCCTGAAAATTCTCGTGCCTCAGGTGGTGTCAGTGGGATAAATACAGAAGGAGTGACATTGATATAGTGCATGGAAGACCTAATACTTCAGGCTTACCTAGCAGAGTCCATTTCTATTTCCATGATTATTATTTACATGCCTCACTTCTGCACCTTATTACAAATTCTACCTGTAGGAGTTACTAATATCTCTTTTAATTTTTAAGGGATTAGCATTACAGAAATCCTTGCCTATGAATTATTACACAGTCTTTCATCACATCAGAAAACTGATACCCAAGGACTGCATCTTAGTAAGTGAGGGAGCGAATACCATGGACATTGGACGAACTATGCTTCCAAATTACTATCCCCGTCAAAGGTGTGGTATTTTCTTTGTTGTGCTGAATCAACAGGCTAGATCTATGTATAAATGTTTCCATTTAGCTGAGAAGTATGCTGGTCTAGAATTTTTATCAAGTTTCTAAATAAAAACTAGAAATTTAGTATGGGAGAGGAGTTAAGGGTAAGTTTTTCACTCGTATACTGATGCCTTGTCATGGATTTTAATAATTCCCTGCAATTTGTCTGCAAAAAAAACAGTGATAGTTTCTCAAACTTTTGTCAAAAGTGAGGGAGGAGCATAATTTTGAATTCCCTGATCTAGATGTTTATTTATGTGCTCAGAGTCTGTGGCAAATACTGATTTAAAATAAAAACCATCATTGGGATTCCTGTGTTGAAAATAATTCTTATGAAGAGGGTTTTTTTTTTTTAATTAAAGCACACTTAAAACTGGGTAAAACTTAAGAAGAATCAACTCATTTTGAAAATTGGATCGTCTGTTGGGCACACTTTTATGTAAACCTGCACACCTAAAATGTAGGCACTCAAATTTGGAAGTGATGGTCTGTCACTTTAGTCAGTATGCGTAGTCTAGTTTTAATGCAAGTAGGGATTAAGTGCTGTTTCTTGAATGGGGGAGAGAAGTGAGTTCTGTCTGGTGAGGTGAAACTTCTGATCTGTGAAGCTGGTGCATTGTGAAAGTAGCACTAAAGTCCGAAATGAACCTAAATATTTCTTTGTAAACAAAAACCAACCAACCCACCAAAAAAACCCCACCATTCCAGTGAAGTTGGGGGGGAAGTTTGTTTTGGTTTCCCCCCTCCTTATTTAAACTAAGGACATGGTAGTATTAATGGTTATCTTTTCAGATTGCATAGCACTTATCTGAAAGCAAATTTGAAAAGTTAACCCTAGAATCATCAATCTAGTTCTTTATGTACTTCTGCATCCATTATGTGCTTCTGACTGAAATTATCTAACTCAATTACCACTTCCAATTTGATTTCAAAAGTTGAACAGAAATTTGAACAGCAGTATTTAACCAATGGCTTTTGGACTTCTAGTTACATTTTCAAGGAATTAAATATAGAAAGATTTCATGTAGTCTCTATATCTCTACAGTAATTGAATGTTTTTGAAATACTGTTACTATGCAAGCTAAAAGCATACAAGAAGAGTTCTTCATTGTACTACAAATACTGTATGAGAGCTCTTAATTTTAATGAGAGTTCCAGTTGTTTTATATCCCTTAAAACATTTGTAGTTTTATCAAATGGTTGGCTGAATATAATAATCTATACATCTGGTATCTCTTTATACCTATTGTTATGAAACAACATTTGAGTAGTATATGGCAGATTATTAAAAATAAAGTCACCATGGATTAATTTAAAAGTTTGAGTAGAAAAAAGGGATAGTAATTCTGTATTCTCCCCTTTAGGCTTGATGCTGGTACTTTTGGAACGATGGGAGTTGGACTGGGTTTTGCTATAGCAGCTGCAATGGTCGCTAAAGACCGAACACCTGAAAAGCGAGTCATCTGCATTGAAGGAGATAGTGCTTTTGGATTTTCCGGGATGGAGGTGGAGACTATTTGCAGGTAAGTGTTTTTTGGTTTGGGTTTTTTTGTTTTTTGGTTTTTTTTTTTCCCTCAGGAAAACCTTAATATATTGCTAGGATCAATTTAACTAGAAGGCCAAGGGTGCCACTGTTAAATGGGGTACTCCTGAAAGCACATGAAAACAAGCCAAAAAATATACATGGTTGTCTTTATGCTGTTGTGACAATAATGTGTTAGCAGTGATAAGCAGATCATGTTTCAAGTGGAAGTGATTTATTTTTTATTTTATTTTTATTACTTCCCTTTTACTATTGAGGAAAAGTAACACTTTTAACGTCTTACAGAAATGTGCAAGCATTTCAGAATTACTCCAAATGCATCTTTTTCTAGATACAACTTGCCAATCCTTATTATCATAGTAAACAACAATGGGATTTACACTGGTTTGGATGCAGTTGCCTGGAAGGAGATGTTAAAGTTTGGAGATCCTGCTACATGGTGAGCATTTTCAAAGTGTATCCTGGTAACTGAGGAAGAAGTGACCAAAATGGTCATTCTCTTCACTTTTAATGCTTTGGTTTTTTTCCCAGATAGCATAGATTCATGAACATTTCTAAGTTTGTGTAAGTAAGAACCAGTTACAAAACCAAGCAACCAACCTCATTACAGACTAGGGCAGTAGAGAGATGACTATTGTCTCAGGTTCCTGCAGCAGCTCAGGCCACACAGTCCAGACTTCATAGTGGGCTAACCTCCAAAATCATTACAATCTCCAAAGTTACCTGAGACTTGTGTTCTGAATTTACACTGAACTTCTGCTTCTGGAACTCAGATCTCTGTACCAAGAAAACTGTGCTAAAGCTTTGCTCAGGAATGTCTGCAGAAGATGAAAATGAGCGTGCTACCTTATAAGCATAGCTTAAGTGGTATAGGAAACACAGTTCTTCCAGCCTAGAAGAATTCATCAGGCCAGCATAATAATCATTTTACACTTTAAAAATCAGTGCTGAAGTAAATTGATCAGTCTGGTAATTCTTCCTTGCTGTTAATTGGAGGCTTTCCATTTTGTCACAGTGTGCCTCCTGTTTCTCTCCTGCCAAATTCACACTATGAGGAAATTATGTCTGCCTTTGGAGGTAAAGGATACTTTGTTAAAACACCAGAAGAATTGCAGAATGCTCTGAAAGCAAGCATGACTGACAAGCAAACACCTTCTCTTATAAATGTAATGATTGATCCACAGTCCGAGAGAAAGAAACAGGTATGTCTATGTTGTCCTTTTTCTGCAAGCTTCATGTGGACAAGCCTCTGAAATCCTCAGAAAGTATCTCTTAAACCTCAGAGAAGGCAGAGATAGTTGCAAGTCAGAAAAGCTGTCTTTAGATTTGGAAGACAGGAGAGTGGGTGTTTTTGTGCTGTGCTATCTGCTTTCCTAGTTTTTTTGTTTGGGGTTTTTTTTTTTCTTTTTCCTGTTGGCTATTATTAATGCATACTGTTTTTAATGACTGCTTCCAGAATTTACGGTTGTTCCTTTTCATTCCTGATAAAATGAGACTAAATGTTTTTAGGCAGTCTTTATTTCCTGTGGATTCTATCTCATAGTTAATACATATTTGAATCCTGTTCCTCCTACTGTTTTGTCTATTCTGATACGGTTTTCATTCTGGATTTTTTTGTTTGTTTTTGCTTCCAGGAATTTCCCTGGCTGACCCGTTCTAACCTGTAGTAGAAGATGAAGATAATGGTGGTGCAAGGCAGTGCATTAAGCAAAATTAAATTAGCTTCCAGAAGTGGAATTGATACAATTCTATTTTTACATAGGCATTGGAACAAGGTGGGATTTTAGAACTGTAATTAGAGGAATTTTTAAATGTTGGAATTAAGTAATTATAAAATGGAAAAAGCAGATACAAATGTACATCAGGCCTTTTAGCAGATTGAACAGAAACACTGATGATAAAATTACATAATTTTTACTCAGTCATATGCATCAATTTATGAATTAAAATCTCGAATATTGTGGATGAATTGAGTAAGCTGAGGGTTATATGCTGACTGAAACAGAAGTCTTTGGCAGTCTGCAGTTACAGTAGCTTCATTTTCAGCTGACCACCAGCACGCTACTTGTTAGAGACTTTGTCCTGTATGGACCAAAACCAAGCATCTTATTGTGAAGAAGAGCTTATTGGCCTCATTATGCATTGAAGCCCGCTGGGTTGATAGTCACTTGATGATTTCACGAGTTGATTTTTCAGCTTCTACTACACATAAAATTAGTGTATTAAAAATGCAGACCTATTCAAGTGCTGAGTTTCTGTCTGTGGCATTTGTTTTTGTTAAAGGGGACTTACGGTGCTTGTAGAAAACAAAAAAAAATAGATTTTGTTTGAAGTTTTGCTCGTTGCAAAGGCACGATCACCCCTGTAGGCTGAAAACAGGACTGATTTATTAGTGATATTTCTAGGATTAATAGATTGTAAATCTTTATAATCAGAAGCATTTAAAACACCAACAGCAAGTAAGAAGAAAAAACCAAAATAAAACATCACTTGTATCAAAGATGTTTGCAACCATTTGGTTCAGGAGCAGGTCCTGCTTCAGACTGAGGATCTTCGAGCCTTACAAGTGTCAGAGATGGGGTCTTTTGCCATCCCATGGAAACTCCCTAAACTGGATGAACACAGAAGACTTTTGGAAACAGCATGTCACGCATCTTGTCTGCAAAGTTGTTGAGGTGGTCAAATTACCCAGAGGCAATCCACAGCTCTCAGCCCCATCAGAAGGTACACACCTCCTCCCCACAAAGTGGCAGAGCCAAGGCCAAGGATGGCACAGGATTGCACATTCAATCTCTTCTGATAGTGCAGGGCTGGGAAGAGAAGTCTTATCAAAGATTTCCTCAGCATGTACTGTTAGGGAAGGGAGGAGGTAGGCCCAAAAATTAAGAGTAGTTGAGTTGGAAGGGACCTGGGACAATCATCTGGTCCAACTGCCTGACCACTTCCGGGCTGACCAAAAGTTAAAGCGTGTTATTAAGGATGTTGCTCAAATGCTTCTTCCACACTGACAGGCTTGGGGCATCTATCCCCTCTGCAGGAGGCCTGTCCCAGTGTTGGAGCACCCACTCGCTAAAGAGATGCTTCCTAATATCCATCCTGCACCTCCCCTGGTGCAGCTTTGAGCCATTCCATGGTGTCTTGTCACTGGATGATGCCAGCAAGAAGAGATCAGCACCTCCCTCTCCTCGTATCCTCCTTAAGAAGCTGTAGCGAGCAATGCAGTCTCCCCTCAGCCTCCTTTTCTTCAAACTTGACAAAGCTAGTGTCCTCAGCCAGTCCTGAGAAGACACTCCTTCCAGCCCCTTCACCAGCTTTGTTGCCCCCTCTGCGCTCATTCCAGTCCCTGAACAGCCCTTTTGAATGATGGGTCCCAGAGCTGTGCACAGGACTCAAGAGGCTGCTTTCCAGCAGGTCAGCCCCTAGTTTGTACTGGTGTGTGGTGGTATTCCTCCCCAGGTGTAGGACTCTGCACTTGCCTCTGTTGAACTTCATTAGGTTCCCCTTTTCCCAGTCTGTCCAGATCTCACTGAATGGCAGCACAGCCTTCCCCTGTATCAGCCACTCCTCCCAGTTTTGTGTGTTACAGGAGACAGTGTCAAAAACCTTGCTAAAGTCAAGGTAGACAACACCCACTGCTCTCACTGCACCTACCCCTTCAGTCACACCATTGTAGAAGGCTATCAGATTAGTCAAACATGACATCCCCTTAGTAAAGGGGATAACCTACTTTTCTTCCATGTGGTTAAAGGTAACCTCCAGAATGGGTGGCTCCATCACTTTTCCAGGGATGGAGTTGAGTCTGACTGGTTTGTAGTTTCCAGAATCTTCCTTGCCCTTTTTGATAACTGGTGTGACACTGGCTTTCCTTCAGTCCTTGGGCACCTCTCCCATTCTCCACGATCTTTCAAAAATGATGGTGAGTGGCAGAGCAGTTTCCCCTTGTAATCTTTCTCGTGTATTCTTGAAAGTGGTTTTGGAGCTGAAAAAGCCCTGTCGTTTTCAAGCAAATAACAGTCTCACCACTATTCATGTGAATAAAGTAACACAATTTTGTTACTAACAAAAAACTCTTTGGCTAGAATTCCTTGTTGAATGTGGGAGGCATCACAAAGCAATGACCAGCATTCAGGCTGTGGCTGGCTAATGGTGCAATAAAGGTTGTGCATGTAATGTACTTCTGTATAGAAAATTAGTGCCCTGCTCACACTCTCTGTGATGCAGAGATGATGTTTAAAGTTGATAATTGGTACATCTGAGGTTCTGTCTGTTGTGTTTTAATCTGTTGTTGCGTTTGACAATCTGACAGTTCAGACTTTAAAAGTGAAGTGCTTCTATCATGACCTACACCAACTACTATGCAGTATACTACTAACCAGGTGTCAGGGTTTAGGGTCAGGGCCATCCACTAGACCTATAATAAATGCTCTCTGTTAACCCCTCTCCCTCCCCAAAGGGGAAGAGAAAGGGAACAAGGGAGAGAGACTGAGCGATTAGAAAAGGAAACTAGAATAGATTTAATGAAAATAATAATAAAAATAGAATATGTACAAATATATACAAACAAAATATCGAGCTAAACCCTCCTGATGGCAATCATGTCACCATCACCACTGATGCTGTGGAGCAGGCCCTAGGGAAGTCCCAGACTGGGCTCAGTGGCAGATGGGAACTGGGTTCAGGAGCTGGATTCTGGTACTAGATTCAGGAACACACAAACCAGGATTGAAGGCAGAATCCTCCTTGGATGCTAGCCATTTAAGAAGTGAGGAAGAAGCCGAACTTGACCCTCCTGACCCCTCAGCTTTATACCAAATATATACCAGTTTTTAACAGTCCATTGTATTGTTCAATTTTGCCAGAGGCTGGTGCATGGTAGAGCATGGGATACAGCCACTCACTACCACGTTCTCTGGACCAGTTGTCTATGAGATTGTTTTTGAAACAAGTTCAACTGTCAGACAATTCTTTCTGGAGTACCATGTTGCCCCAAGATCTGCTTTTCAAGACCCAGGATAGTATTCCAGGCAGTGGGGTGAGGTACAGGATATGTTTCCAGCCATCCGGTGGTTGCTTCTACCATTGTAAGCACATAGTGCTTACCCTGAAGGGTTTGAGGGAGTGTGATAGAATCAGTCTGCCAGGGCCCCCCATACTTGGACCATCATCTCCCGCATGCAAAGGTTTTAACTATTTAGCTTTATGGTGCCATATGTTTCACAGTCGTGGATAATCTGCGCAATAGCGTCCAAAGTTAAATCCACCTTGGTCACAAGCCCATCTGTATGTTACATCTTGTCCCTGATGTTCTGAAGTGTCATGGGCCCACCGAGCTAAAAATAGTTCACCTTTATGTTCCCAGTCTAAATCTGGCTGGAACACTTTTAGTAGCCTGATCGACTTGCTGGTTGTTTTGATGTTCCTCAGTGGCTCACCTTTTAGGTACCCGAGCAACCAAATGACAGACTTTTACAACTAGTTTCTCTAGCTGAGCAGCAATGTTTTAGCCATCTACACTGACTCATGGATGGCAGCAAATGCCTTGTGGGGATGGCTAAAACAGCGGAAGCAGAATAATGGGCAGTGCAGAGGTAAACCCATCTGGGCTGCCACACTGTGGCAAGACATTGCTGCTCAGCTAGAGAAAACCCAGCCGGATGACTTTCACCTCTGCAAACTGACCTTCTCCCTCAGCTGCTTCTGCAACTTGTCGTGGGGGACTCCACACAGCAGCTTTCCACTTCTCATGATTTCCTAGAAGACAGCAAGATCCATCAGTAAACAGAGCATATTGCTTATCATTGTCTGCTAATTTATTATATGGTTTCTCTTTTATGGGGTTTCTTCAGCACGTGTCACCACCTGTTCTGGTGGCATTCCAGAATCTTTACCTTCTGGCCAATCCATGATCAGCTCTAAGATTCCTGGATGATTAAGATTCTCTGAGCTCTCTGTGTGATTGATGCATCCCATAATTTACTCCTTGTAGCATCAATGACATGATGAGTGGAAGAAAAACTTACCCTTGAACATCCAGCCTTGTACTAGTAATCGTGGTGCCAGGAGGAGCTGTGCTTCAGTACCAGTCACTTCTGAAGCAGCTCTAACTCCTTCATATGCTGCCAATACTTCTTTTTTCAGTTGGAGTATAGTTGTAGATCCCAGCTGACCAGGTCTCCCATTGTGAAGGCCATTGTACACATGGATTTCTGTAGGAATCTTCTTTTTCCTATGGAACATTTTTCTATTAATAATGCTGGGATTTTGCAGGTTTCTCCAGGATTTCCGAATAATGCAATCCTGGGCATATTTCTCGATTCTGTGCAGGCTTATGAGCATGTGTGGCGAGTTCATTGCATCAAAGAAGCATCACGTGTTTTGTGTTGTGGTCTGCTCCTGTGCAGTAGTTAAAGCATGGTAAGAACACGTTTGGCATATGACGTAAGCATCAAATAACATCTAGTACCTGAACATCTTAAGATGCCATCAGACTGTCTGCACATTTGAGCAACCCATTCAGCCAGTCCATGAGAGTCTTGCCTATATAGATTTTTACAGCATATGCATACGTTGTAGGGAAGTACAGGCTTTCTGCATGTCTGCCATGTTACATATATGCAGATATTTCATCTGGGAATCATTCTGCAAAATTGTATACAATCCCACAGCAAATGCTAAATAATTTGCAGTTTAAAAGGCAAGGTCTAAAAGGCAATTGATGCAGGAAATGGGAAGAAGAGTAATGTTATAAAGGTTGGTGGCTGAATTACCATTTTAAAATTGTTCTACTTTGTTGTGCCTTCCAACGTTGCAAGGCCACAGTGGGGTTCTTCTGCTCGCTTTGATAGAAGTCACTTGGCATTATTCCATATTCTTAAATCTTGTTCATAACTCATTCATGCTGTAGTTTGTTCCATTATGATCAGTAGAAGAAGAAATACATGCGTGGGGATTATCCATAGGAGGAAAAAAATAAAGGACTGACCCTTTGAAATACATATAAAGGTGCAAAGTCAGAGTTTTGAGCTGAACTTTCTGAAAATGGGATGAGATCTGGGCTGCTCTGAAAACAAGTAACCTCTAAAAGGGGCAAAGATAAATCAGTTTCCCTAGCCAGTTTTGCATTTCTGTGAATACAGAGCGTAGAGAAAAGGAGGCCAGAAGCCCACTGCTTGTTGTGTAATGTAGAACATCCATTAAGAGACTAATTTGCAAAAAGGAGTGCTTTTGGAAGTTGCTAATCATCAATGTCCCACCTTCAGCAGGACGTCAATGTCTTGCCTCCAATGTCCCACCTTTGCCTTGTTCATCCAGTGGATAATCTGAAGATTTGCTAGTACTGGCTTGCCTTTAACTGGCCAACTGCCCTGTGATCTGATACCCTGCTGGGTGACTGGCATGAGCAGAGCTGTCAGTTAAGTCAGAACTTTCTCCTGTGGTTGAATTTACTTCATTGCGGTTAGTGGCTCTATTCCTATATGGGTTCTGAATTAGATCTAAATATTCCAGCAAGGAAATGGTGAAGCCATTCACTGTTTTTCTGCACTTAGTATCTTTTTTACTTCAGTATCTGCCTTTGTACTTGTAGATAATGCCATCTTCCAAAGTAACGTTAGGTATGTTCTCCAAGTCTAAATGTTAGGCATAACTGATTTGGGTATTTTTGTTGTGAAAAACAGTTGCTGCTAAATAACTGTCTAACAAGGAAAACATAATTACAAAGACTCTTTTCCATCTCCCACACTTAACTGAATTAACAGAATTCTTCTGTACTACTTTGCAGACATAAGCTGTTATTGAATTACTGCATTAACACTGGGTTGCTGTTTTACCTTTGCCCTACTCAGCAAAAAAGCTTTCAGATTTTCAAACTAGAAAGTTTCAATTATATATTGAATATCTTCATAGGACAAGGGATGATGGTTTTAAACAGAAAGAGCATAGATTTAGACTAGATAGAAGGAGGACATTTTTTACAATGAGGGTGGTGAAACCCTGGAACAGGATGCCCAGATAGATGGTAGAAGCTCCAACCCTGACATCATTCAAAGTAAGTTGGATGGGGTTCTGAGCAACCAGATCTAGTTGAAGATGTCCCTGCTTGCCTCAGGGGGGATGGACTAGATGAACTTTAAAGGTCCCTTCCAATCCAAACTATTTTAGGATTCTATTATTATCTCTGTCTTTCTAACTAGAACTGTGTTTGTACAGGACCTTGAGATTGGTATTTTAACTATGTTCATTTTCCCTTGAAGTATCTGCCAACCAAAAGTGACTAGGACTGGAAAGAAGCTTTCTTTTTACCAAGTATTCATTAATTCTTGCATAGAAAAGGTTCTAGGATCACTAGCAAGATTTTCCACCCACTTCTAAGAGCTCAGATCTGGGTTGAAAAGGTCAAGCAATAGGTACCTAAGCAGGTAAACTGTGCTTATGTGTTGGTTGGCTTCTGAAATTTTTAGTTGCTACGGCATTTACTCAAAAGAGGATTTTTTTTTTTTTTTCTTTTAAGTGCAGTCAATTCCCTGTGATAAAACTGTGGAGATCTTTATCTTTAAACACTAACCTGCAGATGACATTTGGGGTTTGGGGGTTTTCATTGTGGAAAATGCTTTTAAAGTCAAGGTCTCAAAACCCCTTGTTCTCACTTAAGCCACTGGTGTATTTTACAAGACTCAGAAACTGCATTGTGAAAGCTTTGCTGTGTTTCTTTTTGAAGTTAATGTCATCTGAAGTAAAAATACTGCCGGAGCCATTGTGTTTCCATTCAATGAACATGCTACTTTTGGTATCAGAGTAACAATTCTAGGTGAGACAAGAATAAGAATTATGCACACTAGTTTCTAGCAACTGTATAATTATATATAAAGTTTTTTAAGTTGTTTGGTT
>JAAGNO010008280.1:0-33825 GCA_033439905.1 Ceryle rudis
TATCAATAAAAATAATTTCCCCACAGATTTATAATTGCAAAGTATCAGCAACAGTAAAACTGGTTAAAATAATCATCTTCTGTTAATATGTAGTTATACAGAAGACTTATACAGTGGACTTAAGTGTGTAAGATTTGTTCTGATTGTCAAGTTAATGTTCTTTCTTTGTGTACATTGAATCTCAGTATTTGTTTCCTGTTATTACCAAATCTTCTCACAGCATCTTGTTCGAATATTAAGTTCACAGATTTCCCGTAGGAAAAAAAAAAAATTGGACCTGGCATTCAATTTTTATTTTTTATCATGACTAACTATTCATGTGAAGAATGAAATATTCTTCCTAGTAATAAATTAAAAATGTTTGTATTCAGTGATCTGTTAAAAAAGCAAGAAATAATGCATTTCTTTTACAGCAATAATTATATGAATTAAAGGCATTCTTGAAGTGTGAAATAAATATATGTTGAAGCTAGGACTGGGTTCTTTTTATTTTCATAAGCTATTTACACAGAACTTGAAGCAACTTACATGTTCTGAGATGCCTATCAACTCAATTAAATTAATTCATGATATAAGGAAACAAACAGAGTTGCAAGAGACAGAGAGGAAGAAGTGCAGACATAGAAACTCACAAGTAGTTTAATTTTTTCAGTGTTTGAAATGAAAGAGGTTAAATTGAGGGGTTTTGAATTATTTAGATACATCCATGCTTGTTTCAATCAAGATCTTAATTTTTTTGACATGCAGATGAGCTATCTAGTAAATTCATGGCATCTTATAAAATCACTCACTGTATCAGTATTCAAAAGCACGAAGGAATAGCAGGGCAGTTTTTATGTCAGGTTTCTATACAATGATAAAAAAACCCCAAAACATTTCCTCCTTGATCTCTTGTAATTCTGTACATAGCTGAATGAATAATATTTCTGTCTAATAATCTTTCTTAATCCTATAAAATTTATGTTTCATTCTGACTTTCTCTATGAAAAATTAGTGCATTTTTATTACTACTAGAGGTAATGGTGAAGAGCATTTGATTATAATTTTATGACTCATAGAAACAAAGCAGATGTGGATAACCTCCACTGTGCATGAAGGGTACATTAAATAGTAATAGATAAAATTGATAGCCTTGAAAGTGTCTGCAAATGCTTTTAAGAGTTTCCATGCAGGCAGATGGTGCAGATTTGTATTTAAAAGTAGGTATGTCTATGTACGTTTCCATTTAAAAAGTAAACATTTATTCATTATGACACTGACTATGCTTTTCTTTTCAGAAGTTATGAGAAACTTCATGATCCATACTTTATGATCCATAATTCAGATAGCATTACATACATAGACTACAGAAGATTTACATAACACACACTGCAGCTGGAGTTCCTTGAATACTTATTTCCCTGGGAGTTCCACTGTCCCTCCACACTCACTCACGGTTAGGAACCTGAACCTGTTGGAGGCCTACCAAATACACATTGTGAAATGTTTACACCCTAGCTCCTTATCTTTCATACTTTTTCATAGACGTGTTTGTTCTGCAACATATGTATTGTTAACACCCAAGCTATGTACTAATAGAAAAGCTGCCCCATGACTCAAATATCTATCTAACTCCATCATCAGTGAGCTATTAATGAATACTTGTGGAAGAATACAGGATGGAACCAAGCAGAGTCTGATGATTCACCAAATACACCTTTTCAATTTCTGGCAATGAGTACTTCAGACTCCCTAGGCCAGGGTAACATTCAGAAGAGTAATTTGAATAATGATGAACCTATCCTCTTTTAATTCATTTTTGTACTTGTACTTTTGTTCTCTACAGCATCATGCAACACTGACTTGTACCAATAAACTTTGCACTCAGTGAAAAAATAATTTCTTTATGCAGATTTTAAGTTTCCCCTCTGATAGTTTTATCTGACATTCAGAAGATTTATTTTTTTTGTGAGAAATAAACACTAAAAAAAAAAATAGTGTTATTGGTCTTCTCCATTAAAGCTGTTCATAAGTAGCATAAGGGCTTCCCAGTACAAGAGAAATATGAGTCCACTACCACATTCAAACTGACCTTTATCCTTCTGCTGCTATTCCTCAGAGAAATTTGAGGAAAGTTTATTTAGACAAAATGTGCGCCTCCACACAGTCTTTTCTGTGTTGATTTTTATAGATATATCTTACACAAAAACCAAACCAAACCAATCAAACTTATTAGTCCTAAAATCACAATTCTGCATTGTAAGCAAATACAGGGGGAGAAGAGAAAATTGTGGAGAAGCTGGTGGAACTAGTAGTCTCTAGAATGTAAAAGTATTCTACTCTTTCTCATTTAAATTAATAGCAGGAGTGAGTCCCAGGCAAAAAAAAAAAAAAATGTGTGGGACTGTGTCAAAGACCTTTCAGAAGTCCAGATAGGTGGCATCCATAGCTCTTCCCTTGTGCACTGATGTAGTCACTCCACTGCAGAAAGCCACTAGGTTTGTCAGGCAGGACCTGCCCTTAGTGAAGCCATGCTGGCTGTCTCAGATCACCTCCCTATCCTCCATGTGCCTTATCAGAGCTTCTAGGAGAATCTGCTCCATGATCTTTAGATGTACAGAGGTGAAGCTGACAGGTTGGTAGTTCCCAGGGTCCTCCTTTCTACACATTTTAAAAAAGGGTGTAATGTTTACCTTCTTCCAGTCACTAGGGACTTGAACATCTTATTGTCAAGGACCTCACAAGCCTCATACTTTTCTGCAATACATCTCTGCAACATCTCTGTTCCCACTCAGAGATTTATCTCCCTGTATTCAAGGTCAGCTCTGACACAGTACTCTGATAGAGTGCAGCTGTGAAACCTCAGCTCAACCTGTGGTGAAAGAGATAAGCTGTGAAAAAAGATGTGTAAGATGGGAGGTCTGGGGCCTTCATACCTCATCTCAGAAGCTGCATTTAAACTCAGGCCTTTGTTTTCAGTCATTGACTGCGATTACAGTAAAGCTAAAGCCTGCTATAGTAAGTCCAAGACTTTCTCGATCCTGACCTTGCCATGCTGTCTTGACTTCCTGGTTTAACCTTAGGTCTGGTTTGTGATCATGGACTTGCCTGCCAGTATATGGACTTCAGGAAGAACTTTTAGATGGTTACCACCATCACTTCTCTTGCTTTGTTATCTTTGTTCAGGTACTGTGAGACTCTACTCTCTTGCCTGTGAGGTCAGTGTTCCTGACTACCTTCCTGTGATCCTTGGCTCCCGGTCTGCCTTCTCTTGTAGAGCAGCCCACTTGACACTTGTGCTCCTTGGCATGTCCTAGTATGTACTTGGAATCTCCCTGAGTGAATGGACATGAGATATAGATTAATAAAGTGCCTGAGAACTGAAAAATCTACTGCTGCAGAAAAGAGCCCTGAAACTGACTGAAAAGTAACTCAACTTTTCATTGACTGAAAAGTTATTAATTTCTTTCTTGACTTGACTGCATAGTCTCTTCCTTGAAATAATCTGTTCCTTCTACCTTGCATATGTAAATACATCAAATATATTGTGCATACATATTAAAATAAGCATCACTGTCATAATTTATAAAGAAAAGGTATTCAAATAACAATTTCAGCTTTGGAGTTGTAGAGATAAGTATTACTGAAGTAAAAAAAAAAAGAAAATTAAAAAAAATTAATTCTGTACTCCTTTCTATACTTGTAACTATTCCCAAACTATTAAATGGTTCTATTAAGTTAACCCGAAGTGTGATGAAAAGTTGCTATATACTAGGAGAAATATCAATTAACATTGTACTGTAAAGCACAAGCTCAAATTTTAGGTACCAACTGCATGTCTCGAACTACAGAAAGAATTGCCATAAAAAGATGGTGGTGGCAGCATGGGAATTTCAACCTTAGATGAATACAGCACTGGCATTTAGTGACTCTTAAAATATTTTAGTGTGTTAAACAGAGGGAATAAAACATAAGACAAAAAGCCTACAGAGTCAACCATTCAAAGGAACTATTTGATACAGTTTCAGAGAATTTGTTTTCAAAAGATCTGTCTCTATACGATAGTTTCAATTATGAGTAATCTTAGTATGTGCAGATAATAATTGGTTTGTGAAATTAAAATATTAACTGGTATGTAAGAAATATTAATTAATGTTCAAAAATATTAATGTACTTTGATGACTGACAAAGCCATTATATACACTCACATTTTTCCACTATTTCTGCAAATTAGGTAATTTTCTGTGGAAAATTAAAGTTCATGTTAGTAAAATAAAGAAATATAATAAACAAAGAACAGTTAATAAAATATTGCATTTTTCAGAAAGAGCAGGTGTTATCAGAGTGAGATTAAAAAGGAAAAAGATTACATCCAATATTTTCAGTGCAACAATAAATAGTCAAGTTAGGGGAAGGAGAAGAAAGAATGTCAGCATCTCACCACAAATCCTGGTTTACAAAAACAGGAATAACCAAAGCCAGGGTCCTTCTGAACACAGATGCCATGTATGCAGGGGCTGGATATGCACTCATCAACATCCAGCTCACAATGGAGGCCTTCCCATCCTGTCAGGAAAAAAAACCAAACAGCAAACTAAGGCCCATTAAAATCTCAATTATTTATCGGCAACCAAAAAAAGCTATGGGTAACTATAATCAATCCTCATATATATATATAAATGTATAGTATAGGCTGTGTGTGAACTGTTTTGGACTGTGATTTCTCAAAGCAGAAAAAAGAAAGTATATGGACTTTACAGTTATACTTTACTAAACATCTATTAGGGAAGATATTTGCTGACTACTATTTCTGTAGAGATTTAGGTAATCAAGCAAGAGTAAAACCTAAGTATATTCTTTCATTATTGAATGAACTGATTTGACAAGCTTGCCCTTTACCTATAGAATTATCTGAATTGTTAGCTCTCTTGTGGCTAACAATTAGAAAGAGTAAAATACTCCCTGAAACCTCTTATCTCATTCCAGATGTAAATAGTGAAATGAAAGTCATATTTTTTCCAAAATTTATACTGAAAGCACATGGAATTGCCTACCTTAATTTTTGACCTTTTTATACTGTTTTTTAAATTTGTGCACTATTGCTACACTAAGGAAGGAAATCTGGAAGTTTAGATAGATGAAAATAGTTAAACAAAAATAATATAAAGGGAAAAAGTTTATAAGAGAAAGTCTGAGACATATTACTGTACCAGATCAATGAGGAGAACAATTTCCAAGCAAATACACATTTGTGTCTGAATACTATCAGAATACCATCTTTTACACTTCAGGAGTCATATTACTGAGGTTTTTGTTAATACACATTTCTTATGAAAATCTCCTTTACAACTAAGTTCACCCATAGATTAGAGGTGAAAAACTGATCTGGAAGCTGGTTTTTAGATCATGCAATTTGAGCCTGTATTGACCTTGCCTCTTGGACACTAATCTGAGCCAGAAACGGCCCATTTGCTTGGTAAATACAAACCCAGAATTTTGTAAAATATGCCTAGTTATTGAAGAACACCAGACCTTCTGCCCTGATACTCCCACTATTCATTAAAGTTTTCTTATTTCTCAGTGAAATTGTCCCATTTCTAAACAAATAAACAAAAAAAACCCCACAACCCCCCCAAAAAAAAAAAAAAAAAAAAAAAAAAAAAAAAAAAAAAAAAAGAAAGAAAGAAAGAAAGAAAGAAATCCAGCATTCCTCAGCTGATACAAATCTAGTGGTTTCTGTCTTGCATTTGCCTCACAGCATGCATCAAATGGACACACCAGTTCCATTCCAGTTCTGTTTTATCTGCCCTGGTAGAAGTGCATCCTGACTCACATAAAGACTTCAGCTGTGAGGCCACTGTTGGTTCCAACAACAGCTACTGTTGCTTTTGAGCTGTCTGAGATGCTTTTAGAATACAGTTAACATCTCTCTGTGCTGCTTCTGCACCTGAACAGCCTGCAGCTGCAGCCACAGATCCTGAACATGCATCTATTATTCTAAGGGTATGGGGCCTGCTACTGTGACAATAGCTGACAAAATTCATGATCCATTACAGAATGGATTTGTCAGAGCTAAATCAATTCCCTTTTCTGCTATCACAGGCTGTCAGCAAATTCTTCATTTTGTTCTCTGGAGGTTTTTTGAAAACTGCAATCATCTGCCTTGTTCCTGTATCTATCTTGCCACTATTCCCTTTCCCATTTCATTAAATTAGAACTGTGGATCTCAAACATTCTGCCTTGTGGGAAGTTCTTTCCCATATAGTTGCCATTACAGATCCAAAAATACTTAATCCCTGCTCCATATTTCTATAGGTGAAGCTTAGCAGAGAAATACAAGACCTATCACATGTCAATAGTAATAGCCTGTAACAAAAGCAGATGTGTGCCAAGCATTCTTACTTTCTGTTTCTGGAAGATATCTTTTATTTCCCTTCTAATCTCTTTTTCAATTGTGAAACTTTCCAAAAAAGCTATTCCTCCCCAAAGTTCCTCTGCATCTCCAAATTAACTCCTTTTCTGAGTTGTAACCTTCTCATCCTTTCAGCTGTTTCAGATGCAAATAACATTTGAAAATACCACATAAATTAAAATATATATATATGCAACCATGATGCATATAGTTAATGCAAGTGGCTCTTTCACTGTCTTCTCCTGGCAGAGCAATAATGTAGAGGTCTTTCACCCCTACTAATGAGTGATATTATTAAAAGAAATGTAACAGAAAGGCAGCTTGCACTTGAGTTGGAAGATTTTTAAAACATGTTAGCAGCCAGAGTGAGTTCCAAGGCCCCAGAGAAGGTTCTTCTACTTATAGCAATCATTTCCATGTAAAGTTCCATACAGACAGCAGTTACAGTCCTTGGATGGCAAGCAGTTTTTAAATGTCTGTATTCAAATATATTTAAAGTTACACTAGTTTTAAAACTAAGAAGAAAAATTTTGCATTTGACAGTGTATTTTGATGAGGCACTGTAATGATAACAAAATAGAACTTTAAAGTTTTCAAGGCAGCTGTATTGGTGAAGTGGTATATGGCCACATGCAGTAACAAGTAGAGTGAGGGAGCATACAGGTTTTATCCATGTGGAACTTCCATTGCGAAACTGTGCTGAGAGGAAATAAGATATATAGTATTGAATATAGGTCATGACACAGACTTTTAAGATCAAAAGGGATGTTTATAATCATGAATTCTGAATCACAGAATGGTTCAGGTTGAAAAGTCTTTAGATCATCTTTTTCCAACCATCCTGCCAAGGACAGGGACATTTCCCACTAGAACAGGTTGCTCAAAGCCCCATCCAATGTGGTCACTGAACACATAGTCACTGAGCACATTCAGTGATGAAGCATCAACAACTTCACTGAGCAACCTTTTTCAATGTCTCACCACCCTCCCAGTGAAGAAATTTTTCCTAATATCAAATCTAAACCGACTCTTTTTCAGTTTAATATCATTACCCCTTGTCCTATCACTGCAGTCCCTGATACAGTCTCTCCTCATCTTTCCTATAAGCCTGCTATCTTTCCTAAGACTGCTATAAAGTCTCCCTGGAGCCTTCTCTCCAGGCTGAAGAACCCCAATGCTCTCTGCCTGTCTTCATGAGAGAGGTTCTCCAGTCTCCTGATATTCCTCAAGACCCTCCTCTGGACTTGCCTCAAGCAGGTCCATGTCTTTCTTAGGCTGGGGGGCCCAGAGCTGAACAATATATTACAGGTGAGATCTCACAAGAGGAGACTAAAGGGGCAGAATCACCTCCCTCAACCTGCTGGTCATGCTTCTTTTGATACACACCAGGATGTCATTTGCTTTCTGGCCTGCGAATGCATACTGCTGGCTCATATTCAGTTTTTCATCCACCAACACCCACAAAGTCCTTCTTCATAGGGCTGTTCTCAATCCACTCATGGATCATCCAGTACTTGGGTTTAGGATTGCCCTAACTCATGTGCAGGACCTTGCGTTTGACCCTGTTGAAATTCATGAGGTTAACATGGGCCCACCTCTTAAGCCTATTAAGGTCCCTCTGGATAGCATCTCGGTGCAAATTTGCCAAGGGTACACTCAATCCCACTGGCCGTGTCATCAGTAAAGTTGTTAAACAGCATGAGCCCCTGAGGAATGCCACTCATCACTGCTCTCCACTCAGTCATTAAGCCTTTAGCCAAAACTTTTTGAGTGTAGTCATCCAACCATTTCCTTATCCATTGAGTGGTCCATCCATCAAATCCATGTCTCTCCAAGTTAGAGACAAGGCTGATGTGTGGGATAGTGTCAAATGCGTTGCACAGCTCCAAGTACATAATGTCAGTTGTTCTTCCCTTATCCACCAACTCTGTAATCCCCTCATAGAAGGCCATCGAATTTGTCAGGCATGATTTTGTCTTTGTGAAACCATGTTGGCTGTCACCAATCACCTCCTCATTTTCCATGTTACCTAGCATAGTTTCCAGGAGGATCTGCTACATGATTTTGCTGGGCACAGAGAGAGGTGAGACTGACTGGCCTGTAGTTCCCTGGGTCTTCTTTTTTTCCTATTTTAAAACCAGGTGTTCTGTTTCCCTTTTTTCCAGTCAGTGGGATCTTAAGACTGCCAGGACTTCTCAAATATGACAGATAGTGGCTTAGCCACTTCATCCAACATTTCCCTCAGTACTTGTGGATGCATCTCATCAGGTCCTATGGACTTGTGCACCTTTGTGTTCCTTTGGTAGTCTCAAACTTGATCTCCCCCTACAGTGGGTGGATCTTCATTCTCCCAGTCCCTGACTTTGCCTTCTGCAACTTACATAGTGTGGCTTGAGCACTTGCTGGTGAAGACTGAGGCAAAAATGTTGTTAAGTACCTTAGCCTTCTCCATATCCCAGATAACCAGGTCTTCTCTTTCCTTCTGGAGAGGGCCCACATTTTCCCTAGTCTTCCTTTTATCACCAACCTACCTATAGAAGTTTTTCTTGTTACCCTTGATGTCCCTGGCCAGATTTAATTCTATCAGGGCTCTGAATTTCCTAACCTGATCATTTCCAGTTATTGACATAGAGGGTGACACCCCCTCCTTGTCTTCCCTGTCTGTATCTCCTAAAGAGCCTTGCTCTGTCCTTCCTACCATTATAACCCTCCAGTTATAGCAACCATCCCACTATGTCTCTGTGAGGCCAATAAGATTATAACCTTGTTTATTGCCTATGCTGCATGTGATTGCATAGATGCATTTAAGTTGGGCCCCTGATGAAGATGACTTACTGGCTGGAGTGGCTGGAATTACTTTGTGCTGCCCTTCGGGTGTTCTCCTGCTGACCTGTGATTACTCTCCAGGCTCTGGGAATCTATTGCTTGCACTGTTATCAAACTGGTAGAAGCAGAATAGATTGAGGTTCCCTTCCCCAGGCATCCTCAATACATCCTGCTCCTACCAGTTGGGTGAATAAAATAAAATCTGATTTTATTAATATTCAATTCATTATGTGTTCTCTTTTTAATGAAAAGCAAGCATGGAGATAATCTATGTAAATATTATATGAATAGTTTGCTAGAAACTCTTTAGAAATGTTTTCTGTAATATGTATATGGTCACTTCAGGAGACTTTAGCAAATCTTACTGCTTCTAAATTAAAAGTAAGAAGGGAAACATACCTCAGCATAAACAGAATAAGCAGATGGCATACATGAAGATATCACAGGTGATTAGAATACTTATATTCCAGAATAAATCTAAGTAATCTCTAAAATGATCAGTAAGAAATCTTGGATCAGTACCAGTATTCAGCACAGGTCAGTACAATAGGAAACAACAGACAAACAAACAAAAAAACAAAACAAAACAAAACAAAACAAAAAAAAAGTTCCAGGAGGTAGGTACTAGTATAATAGTATAATTCTTAAATTAAGAATAACTGGATTGTGGAGCAGTGTGCTTCAAGGCAGTTACTTATACCCTACTTATGTTGACAAAAGGCTCTTTGTTAATAGACATGACAGGAGACAGTGAGTAGTCCTGAACAGATTAAATTTTGTGATTGCATGGCAATGCAGGCTGATTGTGACCTTAACTTTTGTACAATACTAAACCTCTTATATTTTGCTAAGTCCTATTTAAATTGATCTATGGCAGCATAAGAAAACAACTCCCATTTTTTTAAGAAAGTGCTTTTTTTCATTCTTTTTATAGGTGCTGAGAAAACTTCTTTCATCCCAGCCAGGAGACCTAAGCACAGGTACATTTAACAACACCACCACCAATAACAACACCACCACCAGTAACAACAACAATAATAATAAATCTTAGTTAAAGTATTCATGATTTCTTTTCTGTCAATCTTACTCTGTAACTATTTAAATTATCTAGTCACTATACAGTGCCTACTTGTCTGCTTGGTGAGTATGTTACATTAAGATCATATATAATAGACTTAGCTCTAGATAATTCTTCAGACTCACCTAATGAGCTGGTTTAAGTTTTCAGTCTCTCTAACATGCTTATTAGAGTAGTTAATTCTCTTTATATTTCATTCAAAAATCTTGTCAAAATGATAGTTAATCTTTTTGTACTGTACATGTTATATACAAAGAAAGAACATTATATAATTTATCAGTTTTCTCAGTAATAACACTGATAATTCAAAACTATCATTGTTTAAGATTGTTCTGCCAGATATCAGTTACCTTGTTGACATTTACAAGTGTATCCATTGACATGATCTTCACAGGTTGAGCCATGTAGACAAGGTGATGAATTACATTCATCAACTTCTATTTCACAAAACTGTCCAGAAAATCCAGCAAGACACCTGAAGCAAACAACATTCCAAAGTGTTATATTATGCATGGCCATTATATAAAATCCACTTTGTGTGGAAACAATTTGTATAAATTTTGTGCATTAACAAAACAAAATCTCATATATTCCTTTGAGTTTTAAGGAATATTTTATTGGAACTCTTCCAAGCTTCACGTGGTAATCCACGTATTTTAGGGGATTTGTGATGGCAAAATCCATCCACAGATTTCACATCTGGATCATAATGAAACATTAGAGTCTCATTTACAGTTTACTGGTTCTATCAAGGTGAGTACAAAACTTTCTTAATATACTCTCGGGAGACAATCTACAAAAATACTTTTTTTAGCTAAGCAACTGCAGTCTATGTTTAGAGAACTGTTTCTTGAGAAATGTTGCATCCTTAACCTACAGGGAGTATTCCTTTATTATCATTCTAGTTAACAAGGATTAATCATCTTGAAAAAGCTCTTCTGTATTTTTCTTGTTGTAAATCCTATGTGATCATTAATACCAAAATTGTTCCGTATGATTTCAATATATAACTATATAGCTGACCCAAATAGACTCACAAGAACTCTAAAGAAGCTTAGAAATCTTACTAATCTCATTGAGACATATTGTTGCATGAACATGAACAGCTTTACAGATACACTCAAATATATTCTTCAAAACAGAGCCCCATAATGGTATTTGCAACATTTACTCTTTTAACATGTGTTGCACACGATTGTATTTCACATGAGACAATGTATTCAAAGAGTCCTCTAAGCAGTCAGGTGGTGCACATCTTGCATTTTGTCTGGGCTCTAATGAAGAGCATAAAACTTTATGCTCCACCTAAAGGAAAGCAAGTACATTAACAAATTACCTTTGAATAACTTAGAAGAGTCATGTCACCTACAAGGTTTCTACATTGTGTGAATACAAAACATATCTTTAGAATTAAGTATCTCCAGTGTCTACCTTAGCTTTCCAGATCCTGAAGCAAAAGACAATGAGGATGAACCACATAACAGGTACATGTAATACTTCCTGAAGGATCATTACACTCTGTATAAGTAATTAGGCTTAGGTTTATTTCTGCCTTGACTATTAGAACATATTTGTTTAATTTTATATGGAATGCACTCTGGGTAACAGAAATTCAAAATCTAACAGGACGATGACAGCAGAACAGATCTGCCAGAGTCTAAATCAGCTACATATGATAGCAGTGGCATGCTACTTGGAAAATATGCAAATTGAAGAACATACTACTATTTTTCAAATATCTAATTATGTGTGAGAGGAAAAACATAGACAAAGCCTAATAAATGAGCCATGAGGCTATCTGTATAGCTCCTTGGACAAAAATCATTAAGCAAAATCTACTGAGAATATGCGGTTTGGCCTTTGATCCTACTGGCAATCATCAAAGCCTAGTATTTAGAACCAAATTCATCCCACTTAACTTCACATACCTAACTGCAATAATCCTAGGATTCTCTTATGCTCAGTGGAATATGGGATGGTTCTGTTCACTGAAAGCTCAAAGAATCTTCTGCAGATACCTTGGTATTTCCCCTAGCTACATAACACGTTTAAAAAAAAAAAAAAAAAAAAAAAAAAAAAAAAAAAAAAAAAAAGAAGGAAGCAATTTCTCCAAAGTATGGGAAGGTGGACCAAATTGTTCCAGTTCAAAATCAGTTTAACTTCACCTTTATAGTTTGGTGTGCTTATAGGCATTCCACTTAAAACAAAACAAAACAAACAAAACCCACAAAACATGGTTACAACATAAACTGGAAGAAACATACATTTATTATGTAAAAATTCTAGACAAAGTAACTATACCTATGTGTATTTAAGGTGGGTGAGTTTGATTTTTTAGTCTGTAAAACTCAGTGAAGAAAACCGTAAAGATCTTTTTAAGAACTCTCTACTTGACAGCTTCAAGTGGGCATATTTTTCATGTGATGTCTCTACTCGATGAAGAGTAGAAACCAGTAAAGACAAGAGCAGTTTACAGAGTTACTGTGGTCATAACTAGCTGGAGCAAGAATGACTAGTGGAGCAGGTTGATATAACTCCAGTGGAAAGAATCAATAGAATGGAATCAGCTTCCTATCACAGGATACAGCCATACAGAGTGATAGTGGAAGCACCAAAAAAGAAAAGTTATAAAAAATATGACTGCCTTTAAATTGAAATTTAGGTGGAAAGCATAAAATGAAAGCACTTAGATATCCAGTAATCAAATCCCACATATATTAATTTACATAAAATACCCTTTTCCCCAAGTCAGACAATAATTCCACGTAAAGAATATTTAAGAATATTTCAAGTATTTCACACACTAATCTGTTTTATTTTTTGTAAGTGCTACAATACCACAGTATTCAGTTTGCTTGTCTTCAGATGGCATAATTAGATATAAGTGATGCTCCATGACTGCAGAGGCAAGCACTCCATTAGCTAAATGATTCTGAGCAATTATAAATAAGTAGCAGTAGACATGTTACTGGTAAATGTTTGCAAGTCATAAAACAACACCTTAATGTCATTAGCTTTTGCAAATTTCCCAAAATTGTAATAAATTTCATGCTTTATTAATAGTGTTAATGAAGTTAACAGTTCTTAGGATATGATAAACACTTCAATAAATTCTTACATTTTTTTTGCTCTCACCTTCCTTCATTATTAGTCCTTTTTAAATAAATTTATATTTCTGTTCTGCCTCTCCACATTCTTACTTCCCTTCTCTAACTTCTTCTAGAGCATCAGACAGGACAAAACCAATAGAAATTAAATATAACTGATGTTAGAAAGTTTAAGTAGATATAGAAAACTGTTCTTGTGCTATAAATGGCATTAAATCTAACACACATATTTTGAAAGACATTTTTATATGGTGCTTGGGATATTACTGTTCTGCAAATGAAAAACAAGGGCTTTTAGACAGCTTTCATATCAAGATATGACCACTGCAAATCTTGTACATTGATTACTATTTAATAAAAACACTGTGCCTTTATAAGTAAATGCATATCTACATACAGCAGCGAATAACTTTTTAGAGTTTATCTCATAAAGCTAATAACACTGTGAAGGCTGAGATTTTAAACTTAGAAAGGTATCAACATAACACCAATAGCTCTGTACTGAAAGGCAGAAAAAAAAAAGAGCTCATTTACTTTAAGAATAATGCATTCACAATTGTAATAATGACCATTTTAAAGGGATGATGGCAAAAATCTTTCTCTTCCTTATCATTCTCTACAATTTTCTCTCTCATCATCATGCAGTCTTTCTTTGCTCCCCTTTAATTTCAGCTGGAATGGAAACTCTATCTTCTACAACAAATGCAGAAGCTTATTACAATGACCTTGAAGGTCCTCTGTGAACTTAATGGACATTTGTTCTGGTTATGACAAATACTGTTTCAATAGCACCTAATTAAGTGGCACAGTGAAGAACAGAAGTGAAAGGAAGAGGCATACATGCCTCTTAAGTGTCTAAACTGCCTCTTAAATATATGCATAGGTTTGGATCAGTGGCTAGTTTTACTACTCATCTGATAAGACCTGTCTTACATCTAAATTATTCCCAAGCTATCTAGGAAACTCATGAGTCAAAATGATCCTGAGGTCTAACTCTAACTTCTTAGGCACTTCCAAGCTGAAACTTCTAAATCAGCAGCAAAGTTTGCTGACCATTTTAAAGGTGCTTCCTCTTTATGCTTACTCTTTGTGCTGTTGGCTGATATGAACACATAAAAGATAATGAATAAGAGATGAGTTTTCTCATCAATAATTATTGTACTGAATATGAGTCTTGTGTGAGATCAGATACCATATTTGAGAGAGCAAGAATACTAACAGAACAAGTGACTGGGAACACTTAGGGTATGGAAATAACAGCTGAACAAAGATCCAAGCACCAGTGGCCTTAGAACACAAGAGAGTCATTCAAGAAACAGAAAAGGGAAGTAAAATTTAAAGAGTAAAGCATGGATTTTAAAATCATATTTCTGGGACTAAAATAAAAATCTATTGAGAAACAAAAGACAGAAAGATCAGACTTTGCCCTTTGAGTGATGACGTTGCCATGGCACTGATCATCCTGAGGTAGGAAGAGCTAGCGTTCTAATGATGCTGCATTAGGTCCATGACTATTTTTATGCCCCTTTCATCTGAAAGTCTAAAAATCAACAGTTCTGAGTCAAAAAATGTCTGTGCTTGTCGAAGTCAAATTTGCTAATACTCAGTGTCAGTCTCCAGTCTTTCTAGTAACTAGGGCAAGCCCACCTTAGACTTCCTCTTCCTTGCCTGCACACCTAAATGTCTGGAGGGTGTTGGGAGTGATAAAGCAGATGTGCTTCCGGCTTTAATCTTCTAAAGAAGCCATGCTTCTATCACAGTTAACTTTTCAAATTTGTCTTCCAGGGGCATGTTCGTTTGAGAAGGTCATTAGTTATCACTAGATGATTCCATAAGATAATCGTTGCACTCTCACCAAAGTGCTGAAATAACAGGTAGTCATTCTATGCCTTTGTTACACTGAAGATTGTTTTGCTCATAGAGCTAGTTAGAAAACAAATACAAAAGTTTGTATCTTTCCTTTCTTAAATATGCTATCACAGAGGTGCTACCAGCATCACTGATTGGCTTGGCCTTGGCCTGTGATGAGTTTATCTTGCAGCCATCTGGCATTGTCTCTACTGGATGTGGGGGAAGCTTGTGGCAGCTTCTCAGAGAAGCCACCCCTGTAGCCCTCACTACCAAAACCTTGCCACACAAAGCCAGTGCAGCTGGGAAGATTTATTTTGTCAGATATAGAATTCTAGCTTTATTAATATGATTTTCACTATGGTTTTCATTATGATTCACTATGGCTTGATAGAAACTGCTATTTGTTTCTCACTCACAGGGCTTTGTGGTATGTTGATTCAGTAACACTAGAGGGAATAGTAATGTACTGAAGGCCTTTGAGCAAAAAAACATCTAAGACATTTAAACTGAGCGAGTGAGGCAATACAGAGAACCAGGGAATAGGCAGAAAAGGGCCTGGAGAACAGGCCTGTGATGGACTCAGTATAAAAGCAATTTGCAAGCTTGAAGCTGACCTAGCTACACAGTTCAGACTAAAAGAAAGATTACTCATTCAGTATGAGGGCTTAGCTGCCTAAGGAGTGGCCAATTAATATAAGGAAAAATTGACCTTTAAACCTAAGAAAGGTGTACAGATAGAGAAAGATAGGTGAGTTAATAGGAAGTTGTCTATTTGTGATTGTCTGACCTATTTAGGAAAGATGAATCACGTCCTAAGAAACATTCACAGACACAGTAATCTTAACAGTTTAAACACTTGCTCCTATCATTGATAGATTTACAAAACTACAGGAAATTGTAACATTATTGACATTTTATCAATCAAAAGTCAGAGCAAATGCCATCTACCTGATTTAAGTAGCCCTGTCTCACAGTGTTGTAGACATCCTACCCCAAAGCTGGATGTACAATGGATCAGAACTAATCTGTTAGTAATATGAAACATCTTTTCTTTATTTATAACATTTAACAACCTAATGCAGCAGCTGCTACACATGCGAGACTGATCCCATGTCTTCGCTCCTGCTCTTCGTTATATCAAATAAAATAATAAAATAACAAATGAAACAGTCAGGAAAAAATACCAAATAAAAAGAAATATGAATACCTTAAATGTTTGAGGTTTTTTAAGTAGGCATTATGGTTAATCAATCAATAATAAGGTAGACACACACCCTGTTCATTACAGAACATTGAAGTTCTGTAGTGAATTCACAGAACTTACACTGGAAGAATGAAGTAGTTATTTTTCTATTAATCCAGAGCTTGTCAGATCTAACCTAAGAACTTAAGTATTTCCACATCAAAGCAATAGTATTTTTTTTTTTTTTAAGACTTAAAACTAGAAAAGCAGCAGAGGAATCTATTAATGAATAGAAACACAGCTGAGGAAAGAGCTGTCTGAATGCCTGCTCATTTCCTGAGTTTCTCACCCTTCAGTATAAACTCAACTGTCAGTATAAACTAACTGTAGAAAAATCTGTAACATCCCCATAACTTCTCTACTCCTGAAAACTACACTAAATAAGAACCTAATTTATTCTACTAGCTTGTTATATAAATAAGTAAATTGCAGTTTTTATACAAATAAAATATCTACAACTTCTACACAAATTAGAAATTCCATCTTTATATCAGTATTGGGAAGATTTATCAAAGAAGAGATAAGGGAACTTCACATTCTTGTTCAAGTGTTTTATGCAGAAATTGCGTTATTCAAGCTTAATCAGAATTTTGCAATAATAATTTTGGGGTTGCCAAAAAATTTTATCCATAAAGTGAAGTATTATTTCACATTATTTTGCATTCTAAGGGCTACTGGAGTGCATACATTTCTAATACACTAAATACTACATTTAAAACCATTCTGAAGTAATTTATTAATGGTTTATTAGGAGAAATATATGAAGGATTTTGATTTATGACAATTATAGCTGCAGTCATAACAAAATTTATTCTGTGAGTAAATTTTCATCCTCAGAGAAAACCTGCAAGAACCTAAATGTCAGCCAAATTTTTCTATAGAACTCTAATTCATATCCTGTTGTAACTCATTACTCTTTGAGTCTTTTTTGTAACTCAACTTTTGAATTTATTTTTTATCTGTACCCTTTTCCTCCTCTCTCTCTTTCTTCATCTTCCTTGTGACCTTTTAAAGCTTATGAATAATTTGTATATCTGTGAGATATAAGGTTCAGAAAAAACCCATGGTTTCTACAACACAGAAGTTTATTAGGTTTATCTGGGAGCAATGACTAACAGCAATTGTACTTAGAGTACTTATGCTGTAACCTTTCCTGTCTTTGTGACTCATTCAGTCTGTTATAATCATTGAACTTTATGGACCAGTCCATACCATGAAATTGGGACAAAACATCAATTTTTCTTCATAAGTATTAACTTTGATGAGTGGGTTAATGTTTTGTTAATACCTCTCAGTTAGGTAATTGGGACTTCGAGCAGAATAATAGATCAATATGAAAAGCACCTCTCTTGAGCAACTGTCTTGGCTAAAATTGTCTTGTAAATGTGCAATCTCTTTTTACATTAGTCATGACTTTTTCTTTTTAAAATGTGCATTTTCTGTTCAAAATAAATCTAGTTAACTGTTCTACTGTAACAGGCCAGCTCTGTCACTACAAATTTACCCTGGGATTGCTATACATTATTAACAAGCTATGAAAAGTCACTGGCTAAATGTCATGGAAGCTGAATGATATAGCAGCACCTTGGGATTCATATAGCAAACAGTTTAGTTTTAATCATCTTGGACCACAAGGTGCCTTGACATTTGTGAGGCAACTTTTTCCTCTTTAACTTCCACTAGAATCAGACCTCTATTATCTCAACCATAATTCTCAACTTCAAATGTGATAGAAAGTTTTACCTTCTAAATTAAAAAAGTGAAAAATCGATCAAACATGGACCTTATCATTCATTTAATCGATGCTCATATGTCAACTTGGAAAGGAAAAAGGAAGAGTAAGAAAAACTAGATAATTCAACCACCTTCAGGATTATTAGAAATGTTTCCTCTGAAAACCATGACCCTTATCTTAGCACTACTGAGGCATGACCTTCCTGAGCATTATTAACACAAACTTCTGCAGAACATTTTAATGTCAAAATAAAAATGAGGAAGAACATTGATTTATTTTAAATATACGTATCATTACAACATTAATTTTTAAAACTTTAAAAATGTATTGGGAAAATTAATCTCTTGTGCCAAATAAATTTTCAGTGATTATCATACTTCAATCTCTTAACAGCCAACCTTTATGATCCTAAGTTCCAATTTACCAGAAGACAATGCATCATTTTGCCCTTTTAAGTAGGATTATTCACAGACAAAATGAAATAGACAAACATTATTTTATTCAACTGAAGCTATTATTTCTCAAGAGATATAAGAGCAAGACAAAATCCTGACCCTTCCAACATTACTTTGAAAAATAGAATCTATTTCATTTACATGTTACAGTCTGCTGTTTACAAATTTTTGAACGTTCAGATCATGTTAGTTCTTTCAGACTTAACTGCTCTAATTTCTGTCGGTTTATTTTCTTAGTGTACCCATCTACCTGCACATTTTCTGTATTGCATTAATACATATGTAAAAGAAAAAAAAAGTTGCCTTAAAACAAATGTATACATGAAATACTGGCATCATGTTATTCAATGAATAACTGCAATCCTCCATTTCCTATTACCCCTGCACCACTGGAGGGAGGGAGGAGGAAGTAGAGGAGCTGTGGACAAAGCAGTGTTAAGCTCGGGGAAGATGGGGGAGAGGGAGATGGTTTAGTTTTTATCTTTGCTTCTCACCATCCTCTTCTATTTTAAATTGCCAACAAATTTAATTTTCCCCAAGTCAAGTGTGTTTGCCAGTCATCTCCCAGTGTATATTTAGACCCTGAGTTTTTCCATCTTCTTTTCTCCTCTTATCCTGTTGAGAGAGCAGCTGAGTGGTCACCTGACAGCCAGTCAAGTTGAATCCGCCACAAGGTTATATGCTTCTCCAAAGATATATTTCCCTACCTCAAGAATTGATTCTATTTACAGTAACTAAGAAAGAGACCAGGCCTCTTCAGAGCTTACTAGAACCTTGCTAAGGAAGCCATCTCAGAAAGCAGTAATACAACACATATTTCTTCATGAACTGATCCATGCTCCAAGTGTATTCTGTACCAAAAAATTTTAGACACAATGCAAAAGAGCATCTTCTGGTGACAATGGTCTTGCTGTTTTGTTTTATTTTTCCTTCTATTTCTCACAGTGCCATATTTGATGCTGGAAAAAATGGTCAAGAAAATTTCTGTGAACAATTAGATCAGTATATTCTTGCCCATTAGCACAACATCACAATCTAGTATGACAATATTTACAAAGAAAATTCATAATTTAAATCAATTGATACTGGTTTAGTTGTCACATTCCCTAATCCTTGCTTCTCTTACATCCTTTGACCATCCATGAGTACAACATTAATCTGATACAAATAAAAAACGCTATTGGCAGTAGAATCTTTTATAGAATTATTGTTTCACTTATCAAGTTACTGAAATTTGTGATATATTTCTTTTCTGAAATTGAGATTAATAGCTATAGGGATGTTACTGTGAACCTCATAGACAATTCAGAGCTTTTATAATTATCTAAATATGACCAAGGCCCACATGGCTTTAGAAGTCACTTCCGTAGGAAAATCATTTCAGCTGAGAAACATTTTTCAGATACTTCACTCTTCTAAGAATGAAATATCATGCATTTCAAACAACTTTCATAGTAAGCTTTACCAGGGCCTTCAAGTAAAACTAAGTAACACTAAAAATGAGGTTGTTGGACAGGTCACATAATGACCTTAACTTGGTGGAAACTGTCCCATGCATGTTTCACCAGCTACAAATTTTGAACTTTTTTCACATTAAGTTCAGATGCAGTAAATCCCTATGTAAAACCAAAAAAATTAATTTCTTGCATCAAAGCAAATTATCTACTGGTCATTCACGTTGTCCGAAGATAGTGGATTCTGGTGATGACATAGTAGTTGACCCAATAAATGTGTATGCTATATAAAAGAGATCTAAAATGTTCTATTGCTTTTAGATTCTGAAAAATTGATAGAGGTGAAAAAAACATTGACTTTTTTTGCTTGTGTGTGTGAACTCATTGTGATTTCTGGGATCATCTGTTAGACCAGCATAGATCTTTGTTGTTACTGTGGTTTCACCATGGGGTTAAACAGATTATCTCTACAAACCAATTGATTCTGAGTTCATAATACTACCAAAAATTGCTTTTCCTGGTGTATTTTGAATCATGTTTCCATGGAAAGAATTTGAGAAAACAGCAGTAAGGAACGTACAGAACTCTCCTGAGAGTTTTTCTCAGATTATTTCCTCTAAAACACTTCTCAAAGGTGACGCTGTGATTGTTAATTTTAGAACATTGACAATGAAGCTTTCCTCAAGCTACAGTTCTGGTATATCATATTACTTTTTTTCTTTCCCTTCCTTCCTCCAAATTCTCCTTGGAGGTACTGTCAAGAATGAAGCAAGTTTATTTATCTCTGAAGAAAATTTTTGCTTAAAATGAAGTAAAAATAAATTGTAGCTCTCATTGGTGGTCAAGAAATGTTAGTTCTATTTTAAAGAATATTGAATGTGAATAAAACCAGAAAAAAAAAAGTAATAACACACTCAAGTGTATATTTTATTTTAGAGGTCTTTCTTCCATTTATTCATCTACAGTTATATTACTATCATGTTAGCATCAGAGTCCCTCCCAAAGATTTGTAACCTTAAGTAACAAGACTCATAATTTTCATTTCTGCTTTCTGTCTTAGTTTACAGGGGAACTCATTCAATGATCAAAATATTTTAGAGTTGTATGAAAGCTTTTTATTAAAGAAAAAATAAGTTAAAAGAGGAGTTACATACATAGTCCAAGAGATCTAGGTTCAGATTCTGTAAATATTCTATTTCTTATAGTCAGGAACATCTCCATTCTTCATATTCATCATCAGTTTCTGTAGAATGTAACTTTATAAAGGTAAAATGCATTTGAAAAGGGTAATTAATAGCGCTATTGTCTTGGAAAACTGATGTTAGAACAGGAGTTACAAACCATAAGGTTGTGACCATATTCATATTCTCACTTTCAATAGCCCCAGATTTTCACTAGAAATCAGAATTTACCATAGGCTTTCAGAAATCTCAACTGCTTTAAAGATATCAGACATTTATCTCTGGTTTTGGCCCCATCTCTAGCCTGAGATTTATAGTCACATGGGTGAATGTACAAAAGAATGAACTGATACATCAACACTTTGTAAGGAATGAAGAAGTTTATTCTTAGCAGTTCATCGTCTTCTTAGAAAAGTAACCCTATCAGCACACTATGCTAGATAGTTCAGTTCAAGGCATCCTTCTGCCCAGAGGAGGAATGTTGCATATAACAAACCAAAACAGATTCAGTTAGATCAGACAAGATTGGAGATAGAAGCTCTGCAATTTTTGGTTGGGTAACTTTCCATCTTCTATTCTTCTTGAAAAAGAGTTAATTAAAAAAAAATAAAAAAAATAAAATAAAAAAAAAATTAAGGACCATATTTAGAGCTTTATTCCCGACTATAATAATATAAGTACAATGCGGGTTAGGTAAAAATAAAAATCACTGCCCAATAAGGGTCTTTGTTTTCACAGAATGTCTCAGGACCACCACAACACATGATAAATTTTTGCTAATAGAAAGTTCCATTCTTTCTGAGGTCATTCTCATTATAAGAGACCTTAAACTTTCTTAGTCCACTTGGATACAGCCTTTATATTCCCTCAGAGAAAAAAAGCAGATTTTACTGCCAGTAAAATCTCCCACTGTGGTTAACATGGACATTCTTATTAAGTGATAAATTACATACTTGCTAAATCACAGTTGGTGGGGTGTGACAGTGTTATAAGAAATGTTAATCTGTGGAAGATCAGGCTAGAATGAATATATTAAGATAACCAGAATGTCTAAGCCTTGATGAAAGTATATTAGGGCTAACACATGCCTTTCTTTATTTTATTAATCTACTAAATTGGAAACTAGATGCATTTCTTCACACACCAATAGTGTGGTCAGAATTAAAGGAGGAACCAGTATGCATGTGTGTGCATGTTTCCTTATAGGTCTAATGAAATGCCATCATTCAGATGTTTGCTAAAATAATCCAGATTTGCACTCAAATTTCACATACAGAAAAGGTATCATCATCTGTCAAACCTTGCTTAAACAGAAGTTTTCCTAAGCTTTTTACTAATAGTTCTTGTACAAGAATGACTACGTTAAGACAAGCCCTTAGCTGATGTAAACTCTCATAATATCGGTCTTGACATGTTTCTGTACTAATCAGGTGTGTTGGATTTCTGCCTCGTAGGATTTTGGTAACAGGGGAGTGGGCTACTGGTGTAGGTCCTATAAGAAGCTCCCACAGCTCCAAGTTGGATCCACCTCTGTCTAAGGCTGAGCCAACCATTGCCTTGGTGATAACATGTATGAGGGTAAAAACCTGTTGGACAGATTCTTTTGATTTGGGAGTTCTTTTGTTTTGGAGAAGAGCAGAACATGAGAAATACAACCATGTGGACACCCAGGGTAGGGAGGAAGGAGCAGTGAAGGCAGGCTGGAGCAGCCATTCCACTTTGGCCCATAGGAGATGGCAAGCTGAGCCCTTGCAGACCTGGCAATCAATGGGAAAGAAGAATCCTGTCTGCAGCCTGTGGAGGACCCACACTGAAGTAGGGGATTTATCCCAAAGAAGGTTGTGACTCTGAGGGAAGCCTGTGCTAGAGCAGTCCATTCCTGGGAGGACTACAACCCACAGAAGTTTGTTGGAGAAGATGGTGAAGGACCATCTCCTGTAAGAAGGATAACACATTAGCGCAGGGGAGGATGGGGAAGAGTTTTCTGCCTGAGGAGAAAGGAGTAGCAGAAACAACATAGAATAGACTGGAACTGACCACAACCCCCATTCCCTACTTCCCTGTGCTGATGGGTGGGGAGGAGGTAGCAGAACTGGGCCTGGGAAGAGGGGAAGGGTCAGGGGAAGGTGTATTTCAGATCTAGTTGTATTTTTTGCTGTCTACTCCAATTCAATTGGTGAATTGATAGTGATTTTGTTGTTTATATTAAATTTATGTTGTTTCCCCAAGATGAGTCTCTCTTTTGCCTGTGGCCATAATTACACAGAATGGTTTGGGTTGAAAGGTCATCTAGTCCAACCCCCATTAGTGAGTGAGACCTCCCTGTCCTTTGCCTCAAGACTCTTGCTGCATTTTCTCCTCCACATTTCAGGTAGAGAGGGTAGGAGTGAGTGTGCAGCTGTGTCGTTGCTCTGTTGCTGGCTGGGTAGACTCAAACCACAACACCAGGCACTCATTCACAGTCCTGGATGCAACAAAACAGATTAATATCAGACACCATTTTCTTATTTTTAATTTTTTTGTACAATTTCCTTGGTTCAAATCAGCTCTTTATGTGATTGTGTTGAGGACCATGAATATGAATATAGAAGTTTTGAATTAGTAGATTGTATATAGATACACTTAAAGGTATTGCTTCTTAATATCTTAGCAATATTTTTGTGCTGGAACAGTCAACAAAGTGTAATAAAAGTAGACAATATAGTCTGCAGCCTATTCCATCCAAGACAGAAAAATAAGTAAAGCAATTTTTATTTAGATTGTCCCCCATTCCCCATCATCTAAGATCTCCCCATTTTCAGTGGAGGAAGACAGGTACTTTCAGAGAGCAATTCATACCACTTTAGATCTATGCCCTACCTTGTAATCTCTAGAAAGTGATTCAACTGTAATTCAAGAAGGGAAAATCTGTAGTTTGAGTATGCCTTTTGTTCCATTTAATATTAGCAAAATCCATGCAACTTGTTCACACTGATACCTAATTTTTGCAAAGCAGATTTAAGCATGATGGATCTCATTATCAGTGTTACATTACTAGGAGCTTTGTATCTGTAGTGGGATTTTGTATTTATAAAGCCAGATAGCTAGAAAACTTATTTACTTGTTTGTTTTCTAAAGTTTCTCATTACTCTTAAATTATGGACAGTTTGGGATTTCAATATTATGCAGTTGGGGATTTCTGTTTCCTAAAGGACATGCAAAGCATTCATTGTTCGAAGCTGAGGGAGAAATCTACAGGAGTATATATTGGATTATAAAATTCTCACTGAAATGTACTTTTTGAAGTGAACTTTTTAATTATATTTAAGCTACCAAAATTGTTGCTCTAGATTTAGGAAGATTTCTAAGAAAGAGTACATCTCAAAGTTAAATCCAACCTGTGCTTTTCCCTTGGATCAGTCACACTTTTCTGTTAAAGACGTCTGGAGTGTAAGGACACCTACTTTTCAAAGATGTCTGTTTAACTGCTATCCATCATAAGGAAAAAGGAGGAAACATAAGTATCTTCATCAAGATGAAGTATGAAGTGAAAGACCTTTGGGGAGCTGGTATCCTTTTTACTGCCTCAATAACTTGCCAAAAGACTAAGCTGTTGCCTTCTTGGTCACTGTCTGCAAACTCTGCTCATGTAAATAGGACTGCACATTACATTTCCACTGACTGCTGAAAGCTTCACCCTGTAGATGATCTTTGTCAGCAATAGAAAAAGGTTGGTACTTCATTTGTATTACAGCTAAGGTACTCAATTCTGTGGCAAGGTGGGGTTTTTGCTTGGTTGATTTTGTATTTTTTTGTCATGCTGTTCTTTTTCTTTTGTGAACCATTACAGAACCTAATGTGAGAGATTATTGCCAATATTTTATACTTCTTCATGCTGAGTGCTTAATTTAAACTCCTTTGTATATATTAGCTGACAAAACAAGTGAGGAGCTCAAAAAATGCTAAAGGAGAAGAAGAACAGTTATTACCCAGAGAGATAACCCTGTACAACTATGGTTAGTCTAGTTCTGCAAGCACTATTTAATATCTCTGTACTTCCCAACTCTGATAATACAGTTATAATACACAATTCTTAGCACTTCATCAGCAGGCTGTAACTTACCGTTAAGACCAACCTCTCTACCCCTTTTAGCTTATTATTAGAATCCCCAGGGATCATTTTACAATGGTTGTCTCAGCTGATTCTCAATGTTAGTCATTCTGACTTTGAATTGTTCAAAAACAATAGAACTGTAATAAGTTCCATTCGAGAATATATTCTGTTTTACAAACAGTATCAACACAGTTTGTCCCCTGTGTCTCACTTTTGTTATCCTTTAGCTCAGTAGATGTGGTATTGCTGAAGGAGAAACCACTGAGTTTGTTCTAGCACTGCAAGGCCACCGGACTGGGGCTTATCAGGCATCATTTATCTGGACTTGTCTTATACTTGCCTGGAGCTTTATTTTAGCTTTTTTAGCTCGAGCAGGCTGTTATTTAATTTGTTTGGGTTTTGCTTATCTTTGTAAAATTGTGTGATGCTATGTCTCTTGTTATAATAATTCTGATATAGCTCTGTGAGAAACAGATAGTGATAACAAGTACTATTCTAGTGACACAGTTTATTGTTTGCAGAATAATTTACGTGGAATTGTGGAATACAAACATTGGATAACGGTAGAGGCTTTGAAAAATCTAAACATGAGATGACAGATCAAGGCTACAAACAGATCACCTCTGCCACTGACATTGGGCAGTACGTTGAGGGAGGGGAATCTGCCCCTCTGCTTCACTCTGGTGAGACACACACACCACCCACCCCCCCCCTTGCAGTGCTGGGTTCATCTCCGGAGTCTTCAACGCAGGAGAGACATGGACCTGTTGGAGCAGGGCCAGAGGAGGCCACAACAATGATCCAAGGGCTGGAGCCCCTCTGGTGTGAGGACAGGCTTAGAGAGTTGGGGTTGTTCATCCTGGAGAAGGCTCTGGGGAGACCTCCTTGAGGCCTTTCAGTACTTAAAGGGGCATGTCAGAAAGATGAGTATAGACTATTTAGCAGGGCCTTTTGTGACAGGACAAGGGGTGATGTTTTTAAACTAGAAGAGGGAGATTTAGACTAGGAAGACCTTGTTCTGTGAGGGTGGTGAGGCGCTGGCCCAGGTCACCCAGAAAGGTGGTCGATGCCCAACACCTGGAAACATAATAGGTGATGTTGGTCAGGACTCTGAATAACCTGCTCTAGCTGCAGATGTCCCTGTTCAGTGCAGAGGGGGTGGACTACATGACCTTGAAATGCCCATTCCAACCCAAAACATCCTGTGATTCATCCTGTGACTAACTACTGATCAGCCAAGAGATGATACATTTAGAGCTGCGTGAAACTAGCTTTAGGAGTAACAGAAGACAAGTTTCCATCATAAATAAAACATACATTACATAACAAAAGCAGATGTTACACAGAAATGCAAAAGATACAAGGTCTAAAATGTGTTAGAAAATGCTTAAAGTATCCCATAATATAAACCCGTCAAGTATGAGAAAGAAGAAGAATCCAGCACATTCCCTTGGCAAAGGAGTCAGAATGGCAACTCACTATAACCCTTTCCCCCTGAAAGAAACCATTGAAGTGAAAAGTCCATTTGTCAGTTTTAACTATTAAACTGTTTTGCTGGTTTTGACTGGGGCAGTTAATTCTTTTAGTAGTAGCTAATATGGGGCTATGTTTTGGATGTATGCTGGAAACCGTGTTTATAGCACAGGGATGTTTTCATTATTGATGAGCAGTGCTCACACAGAGTCAAGGTCTTTTCTGCCTCTCACCCCACCAGCAAGTAGGCTGTGTGCACTAGGAGTTTGTAGAGGACACAGCCAAAAGGATATTCCATGCCATATGATGTCATTCTTAGAAATAAAAAGCTGGGAGAAGAAGGAAGAGGGGGGACATTTGGAATGATGGCATTTGTCTTCCCAAGTAACATACATGTGATGGATCCCTGCTTTCCTTGAGATGACTGAATGCCTGCCTGCCAATGGGAAGCAGAATTATTTCCTTGGTTTGCTGTTCTTGTGCACACAGCTTTTGCTTTACCTATTAAACTGTCTTGATCTCAACACATAAGTTTTCTCACTTTTACCCTTCTGATTCTTTCCCCCATCTTAGGGAGGGGAAATGAGCAAGCAGCTGTGTGGTACTTAGTTGCCAGCTGGAGTTAGACCATGACAACTATTATTATTGCGATTGAACTGCAGTAATAGGATAACTTGCATGGTAAATCTTAGCACTTTTGTAACTGTACTAATAATACTTATCTAGAAAGACTGTTAAGATTCCGATTAGACCTACAGTAAATTCTTGACTTTGCATATAAAGCACATCTCTTGTGCAGTTGAGACACCACAGTTTTAATGTGACATACTGGGAGACTCAACCAGACTTACAATTTAGTTTCAAGTTTTTTCCTCAGCTTTTTCTCATACCTATAGTGCACTCTCCACCTACAGGCTCTGCTGGGTCCTTTTAGTGTTAAGTACTATGAAATTCAGAAACTCAGACAAAACCAATCCCTTCTGAACCCAGACTGATTTATGAAAGTGAAGTAATAGTGTCACCTGGAAAAAATACTACCTGTTCATGACTAGTACTGCTACTGTTTCTTTGGCTGAATACAGATACACTAAAAGTTTTCCCATGCTGGTGGTCAGAGGTGTTTCCCATGCTGGTGAACTGCTATAGCAAGCAGAAATGGTGATATATAAAAAACCCGCCTCTAATGGCTAGGAACAAATGATTTAAAATCAAAACTGTTACCTTCCCCAGAAGCAGGATAAGACAATATTGCAATCTATCCATATTACTGGCATCCATAGCAATTTCTGCGCAGCAGACATTTTGGGAGATCATAGAACTCCATGTAATAATAGTAGAAAATAACACTTTCAGGTCAGTTTATTTTTCAAATGATGTATTTGAATGCCGTCAATGTAGTTAAAACACTTAAAGACAACATTCTCACAGAAAGGAAAAAAAATAAAAATCTGAGCACCTCTTTGAAAGGTTGGACAAAACTATAATAGTTCTTGGAGACCTGAAAACAATTTTGACACAGTAAAAGGAAATAGTGGAAAAAGATGTGAAAGAAGTTGTGAAGAACCATTTCAGTGTAGAAATAGTACTTACTGTGCTATTTTTAGCATGATGTGACTTGACCACACAGAAGGGAGTAAAATAAGCATGGAGATAAGAATTCCTTGCTAACACTCAGGAAAATGCACTTTAAATGTGTCATGGCCATGTAATGAAAATTATTTTAATCTATTAGTCAAAAATTTGACATGCATCTTCCATAATATAAAATCTGGTTGCAGGGGGAGGGAAAGGGGAAGATGCAGTCTTAAAAAAAGGAAGCCTCCTCACATCACCAACCAGCCTATCAGGAAAAGCTACAAGCAGTAAAAACAGAAGTAAAATCACTGAACAGAATTAGTTCTGTTCTCACTCAAACCAGGACACCCACCAATCAGGGAGTGACTTGCAGAAGCTGTTAGTTGTTGAAGCTCCCAAAAGCTGCTGCAAGGCACTGAAAGCCACAGTCTGGATCCAGGGCAAATCTACAGTGCAACAATAAATAACCTGCACCAACAGCTGCCAGGGTGAGGAAAGGCTGCTGAAAGGAACAGAAAAAGAAAATAAATAAATCTGGCCTCCAAATTCACCTGTGAAAATAAAAAGTACAAAAAACAGAGAAAATATAAATATAAATATAAATAACACCCACAAGCAATTGTTGGGGGCACAAAAAAAAAAAAAAAAAGAAAAAATGTAAAGTCAAGCAAAAAGCTCCCCATGACAAATCCTGTCCAAATTAATAAAGTATCCACAAACTGCCTAAGAATAGGACCCCCACCCCAAAAGCTGCTGAAAATGAGAGGAAAAAAAAATCCTAACTCAAACTTGTCCAAAAAAAAATATTTCACTATCTGCCTTTTTCCTTGCACCTTGATGTGCCATCTAGACCATTCATTCTGTGTGCTGGCATGAGAAGGAGATGATAAAGGAACTAAAGCCTTCTCATGGCAGTGCTGGAGATGAGGTATGTGTGTTGCAAGGCCATGTTCAGGCACATCTCCAGAGGTCATCTCAGACCATCCCAGAAGGTGACCAGAAATACCCTGTTGTTTCCTCACCCTGCACTGAGGCTTAGCTAGGTCACTTCCCCCATGGAGACCTCTGCAGGGCACTCAAGGATGACATTTTCTGACAGGCAGTTTGTCCAGCTTACTTGCTGCGTGACCACTGGAAAAGCTCCTCAATGTATGGAGGAGAATAGGACTTCCTGAATATGTGTTGTAGTCCCACTCTACTCACTTCCATCTCTGCTGGTTTCTTGTCTCCCCACTTCTCACTCTTCATATCTTGTTGCTCACCTGGTTGTTATTGAATGTGAGGGAAGAAGTGGGGGCAACACTGAATGTCATGCTTCCTGCATGCCACAGATGTCAAATCCAAACAGCAAATATGATACCATCTAATGATATATTATAAAACCCTCAGGCATGCTCTGGAGAACTTCCTCTTTCTTTGAGGACCTAATAGACTTTTGGCTTTAAATTTGGTCAAGTAAAGGTCAGGCACTGTAAAGGTTTCTCTGTCACCTTTATTGAGCTAGAGAGACTGGGATTGCCACAAAAGTAACCTCTTTTGGAAGAAGTTTTGTCGGAAGATGACATTAGCCCATTCTTTCCTCTTCATAGATTTTCTCAGTGAACCAAATAACTAAAAATCAGGAGTGTGTAGCTCTATACTCAAACCCTTTTTTGACATTTAAATCTCACACAAAACTTCAGTTATCCCAGTCCCTCTACAGTTTTTAAATACATTTTGTGACAATGTAAAAGAGGACAAAGACACTGTAACATTTTGTTACTCTTACCGACTCTGACATTGTGCCGAGCACAAACAGAGAGAACCAAATTGCTCTAACCCCTACAATTTTTATGCTTCCCTTACTCCACTATTCTCTCACTCCAGCCAATTTAGGATGCTGGGACCTTGCACAACTGAACTAAGTGGCTTTCTAAGTTGATCTGGTCATTCATTTGAAGTCAGTAACTGCTCACTAGATAGAAGTTATAAGTGATATATTTCTATTTGTACCTCTTACTGACAACAAGACAAACATTAATTTAACTTCTTTGGCTGAATGTGAACTAAAGCCTTAAAAAGAAGATGAGTGACTGAATCTACTTTGCTGCTGCTGCTCTGTGACTCTCAAAGAGAAATGAAATACTGCAGGGATTCTAGAACTCAGTTACAGTGACTTTCACAGAAGAGAATAATTTCAGTTACAATCTGCCAAGCCATACAAAAGCACTAGCTCAGCTTTGTGCACATTAAGTCTCCTTGACCCTGTTCAATTCTGAAAAGGATACATATATTTAAGTGACTTAACAAACAATTTATTTCCAGCTGATTTCTCTCTGGCAGAGAAACTGCTATTGAAGTGTTACCTTTGTCCTATAAACTCAGAATCACATCACTGATACCATTATTGTTGTCACTGTTATTATCATTCATATGAATGTAACAACAAAATAGCCAGATCAAGATCTGCCAGTCTGTACACATGATAAGAGAAAGAGCTAGCAATATAAATATAGATGAAGCCAGAGGGATGGGAGCACAGTCAAAGAGAATTGAGATATTCAAGGTCATCTAAAATATCAGTGAGAAAGAACTGAGGCTTATCCCAGTAAAAATTCCTGAAGCATTCCATGTGGTAGCCATTTCAGAAGTTACATAAACAACCTGCCAAATAAGATCGATATGAATTTTGGATGTTATTCTGTATAATGTAATACCCTCTGGCTTAATCTTTTTCAGTGAATCTACAGTGACTTGCTAATCTTGTCTGACATAAATATAGTACAATCAGAAGTAATATTTTGTAACTGATGTTGCTTATGATGCTTAATGTTATAATTCATATTAGTGTCTTACAGCACATTTAGCAACAATATACATGTTTAATGAGCATTAGAAGAGTAGATGTATAACTAGACTCCTGCTTTTTTTCAAATTTTCATCTTGTTTTTACATGTATATACATAACACAATTAATAGACATAACTAATTCATGTCTGTAGTATATTTATTAAGCTAATCATGTGAGATGTGTACAACTACTTTTCTCTTACTAATTAACAAAAAAATGTAAACCACCTCTTGCTTTTTCAGGCTTCCTTTCTTAAAAAACATTCCACAGATGGCATTTTTGACTAGTACTGAGCAGTAATGTTTTATAAAAGTTGCATAGAGGCTTATGAACCCCGGTTAATATTTAAAGCCTGCTTTCAGTGGCAACAGGAAATGATCCGTCTATGTCCGTCAATAGTAAGAAATAGCAGCAACAAAAGTTTCCTTGGGAGGTATGCCCTTTTGAACACAGGGCAGTTCACATATCTTGTAAAGAATTGTTCAGTGGCTATCCTGTGTGCACACAGTGCCTCCTCTTTTGTTTAGGCTTTAGAGATTCAGCACACTTCAAGTTTTCCATAAATCTTCATTCAGTCTTATGTGATTGACCTGTGTGAAAGTTTGCACTCTCCTACTCCTGAAGAAGAGATATCTGTAACTCTCCTAACTCCTGCTTCTATTTGTATACTTAGGTCTTACACAAGCTTAAATAGAGAGTATGCAAACTAAGTTTTTGGACTAAGCACAGATTGGGGGTTTGGCTTGTCAAATATTTCTGCAATCACCCTTTTACATCTTTGACTCTCCCATATCCTGCAGTGTCTCATTTCAGGAAGAAATAAGATTAATTTTTCTAAATACATATATAGTTCTGTATTACTATATCTAGAACAAATCAACAAAAATTTAATGTACATATAATATAGGAACAAAATATTTTTCTTGCTGTAACAGAATTCTACAGTCAGTAATCAATGTTGTTCTGTTAAAAGGATGAGCTTCATACTTTCCAGTGTTTGGGGTTTTTTTTCTTTGAGCATATTAAAAAATCTTACAAGTATTTAGGCCTACACATGCATAGATTTTTGTGCTAGAATAAGCTTCTTTGAGTTAACATTCTAAAATAGGACTGTGATGCACTCATTCAAGAGTAATCATTTAAAAAAAACCCAACAAACAAACAAACAACAAAACATATGCAGAAACTATTAATTATTTTTCATTTTTAAATACATATATACACTTATATATATATAAACACCTCTGTGCATGTTTAAACTGCCTTTATATAAGAAAACTGATTTACCATTACAAATGCTAACATTTGTAGATGTCTGTTACAATTTCAGCATTATGTGTCAAAAGAAGTGCATTTGAAAGTGCTTATTTTCTGTTCCTAGTGTTGACTTCAGAATGAAATACAAGTTTGCATTCCATGAATAAATACCAGAAAAGGCTAAGAAAACACCTCAAAAAAATATACTATTTGGACATATCTGACATTCACTTGCAACTTCAAAAGTGCATGTGCCTGTTTAAGCACATGTATTTTTTTGTGACCAGATGCTTTGATGTAAATTGAATGCTGGATGTTCACTTCTGAATGAAGAAACTGATAAAAAACCCAGGCAGCAGGTATCTAAGAAAGCCACATAGAATGTGTCTGAGAGGTAAATCAGCAAAGATATCAGTCTCACGGACCTTGGCACACACAAAGAAGACACACTTCTGTGATTTTATGAAAGAAAAAAATTTTCCATAGGCAGTTGTGTTAACCTAGCATTTGTTAGTTATAAAGCTGCAGATGTTTCAAAATCTGATTAGGGCTGACTGAGTCCTTTTAGTTTTAGACCACTGATTTCAAGTGTGCTTAGAGATTTGCTAGAAAGCACAGTGTGTAAATCTATATAAATAAAAGTGCCGGCAAATTGCCAAGGTATTACATACAATCTCATGATCTAGCAGGTGTTTGCTCTGGGAAAACAAAGTGCTCGATGGGTGTCTCAAGTTTTCTACCAGGCAGTGACTGGTATAAAACATAAATACTCTGCAGTCATCTTTTTTAGATGGAAGATTAAAATATATCTACCTTGCATTTATCAGAAATTATTATTTTGGTGTTATACCATGCAAAAGTTCTGATTGAATGACCAGATAAAAAAATAGTAATGATTGGGTTTATAACATAAATATATATCTAAGGCTTCAAAAAAGAAAAAGATATGGTTTCACCTAGCAATTAATCTTTTTTTTTTTTTTTTTTTTAGCATCAGTATCACATTAAATTTTCTTAATAGGTGGTACTGGCAATATAGTAAGAACTTCCCAGTTACTTCTCTGTCAGGAAAGCTGTTTCCAGGTATCTTTTGTTAAAAGGGAAGGCTGGGAGCTAGAAATGTAGTAAACATACATATAAGAAAAATTAAAAAAAACTAGAACCATGATCCAAGGAAGAATCACAGAATCACAGAATTACTGAGGGTGGAATAGACCTCCAAGATCATCAAGTCCAGCCTATGACCCAACACCATGACATCAGCTAGACCATGTCA
>JAAGNO010008281.1:0-43789 GCA_033439905.1 Ceryle rudis
AACCAGAGAACCGGGGCTGCCCGGCGCCTCTGCCTCCCTCCCCTGGGGGGAGGCGGCCGCTCTCGAGGGCTCTCCGCGCAGAGGCGCGGGGCAGCGGTCCCCGGCGCGGGGGCGGGATGGCGAGGCCAGGGCGGGCTGGGCTCCCCACTGCCCTGCAGCGCGGCTCTGTGGACTGGGGAGGAGGAGGGCGGTGCCATGTCCGCCGCAGCGAAGTTTCTCCCGCGACCATCTTCCCGCGGTACTCCGCGCTCCGCTAAGGCGGCGGCCGCGACCGGGGGACTCGGCGGGGCCGGGCAAGCTCCAGCCGCTCCGCGCTCGGGGAAGCCCTGGGCATCGCTCCCAGCTTCTTCTGCCGCCCGCTGGGCCCGGGCCCGCTGCACCTGCGGAGCGCTCCAGCCTCGGCAGAGACGGCCCCCGGGTGCGGATGCGGGCTCTTTTTCCTGCTCACCCCGTCCCAGCACTTCCCGCTCAGCCGCCCCGCAGCCCTCGGTGTCACTCTCTGCTCCCGGGAAGTTATTCCGCACTTCGTCCCGCGGTGATGAGGACGGTGATGTGAGCCCTGGGAGCAGGGGCTGGCACAGCGGCCTCGCTCCTCGTTTATTCTAATTGCACCAGTTGTGAAACCTCTCCAGTTCTCAAGTGTTTATCTCCCAAATTATCTTTGCTTTAATTGCTTGTAATAAGTTTAACTTGTGTGGTTGGGTCTGTGACCTCCTCTACTGTTTGTAGTTTTAAAAAGTGACTCCGCTAACAAGTGTTGCTGGGTCAGGTTTTCTGTACTTGGAGAGTACAAGATTTTGACTCTAATATCCCGATCAAACGTGATTGTCTTCAAAATAAAAGTTTGGCTAGCTTGTATCAGTAGGGTGTTTTGGAGTAGGGAGATTTTATAGGGGAGAAACAGCTGGACTGACTTTCAACATAAGAATTTCATATCTATTCTTGTCTGAAACATGCAGATGCTTGGTATTTACTTTTTTTTTTCTGAACTGTTCTTGACTCTTGACAATTGATGCGTAGTTAATTTCAGTGAATCCACTTGAAGATGAGTCTGTTTGATAGGAACCAAACCTATTATTAGTTCTGTAGCAAGCTCCTAATGGTATCGTTTTACTTTACCAACCTCCCCCAAGCTGTACCTGGTTTCATCCCTAAGCATCCTGGCTGTACTTACCCAGACCTTACCACATGGTACTGTAGCATGTTTATCAAAAGAACAAACCCCTGTAATACTGTCTTACTTGGTTCCTACTTTTGTCCTGTTTTCTCAGAGTAAGCAGTGACCACCCATGGCACCTGAGCAGGGCTGGAATAACCTAATGCCTCAAGTATCAACTAAAGGGGTGATGCTTGGAGAGGGGGAAGTGAAATATCATTTCCTGTAACCGAGTTTGGGGTGAACTGGTTATGCAAGGTTGGACTCACTCTCCCGTTGTTGCTTTGGTGAGCTAAAGCTGCAACAGCTTCGATGATGATGCTGTTGGAGGCATAGGGGAGGAAGAGCTGCCTTCTTACGCACACAGTTCAGTCTGGGTAGTTTCACTTGTGTGAGAGAATCCCAGAGTCCAGGTGGTCAGGAGTCTCAGGAAGGGATAAAGTAAACTGGGCTGGCTTTTGCCTGTAGCAAACGAGTGTTGTCAGAAATGCTGGTGCTCCTAGGGTCATTAAATATCATCTGCTTTGTCCTGAAAGACTTAACAGTTAAGTAGGAAGAAAGGTAATTTGGTGTACCGGTAAATACCATCTAATTAACTATTTCATTGTGGATACTAATAGCCACATGGGTCAGAAAGGATTTTTTTTTTTTTTATGAGGAATATAATATTTTGAAGTCGTGTGTTTTTTACCTTAACTAATGAAAACCCTATGAACTTGAATGCCAAAGTGTAATCTTTCTTCCTACGGTGAAGTTCTAGGTTGTCTTCTACTGGCAGATTTGACAGTCTAGTCATCTCCTTCAGTAAACCTGAAGGTGTTTTCTCACCTTTGTATACATGTCTATATTAAAAGCATCAATCTTAGAAGTAGCATATTGTGCATATGGATTTTTTTTTCCCATTAGCTTGTGGAGAAGTGATGAGCTTATATCCCTGAGTAGTATGAAGAGCTTCAGTAGGATTCCTGTAGATATCCCCCATGCTTCCAGGGAAATCTGATGCAATGCACAGCTTGACACCTGCAGTTTAAGTACACTCAATAGGATATAGCAGCATCTTAATAATGAGCTTGGCTGAGAGCTTCCCGGAAAGCTTTGTCCAGAAGAAAGCAGAAACCTTCACTATGGTGTGTCTCATTATTACTCTTGCTGTAACTTCAGGTTTTCATACTGCAATGATGTCTCGAGGCCTTGGGCAAAAGTTCTTCAGTGACATGCTGAGAATATGCTAGTCTGGTGTTTTTGACTGTAGGCTGTAGGAGGTGAGGATTCAGCTCTGATGTGGCTGCTGACATCTATCAGTCTTCCCCTCTGCACTGGTGGATGCTCTGGAGAAGTCTCAGTGCTCTACAGATTGTTATCTTTAATTATAAACTCCAAGTTAGGAGCAAGAGTTCCATGTGTTCATGAGGGGTGCTGGGAGGACATGGGTGCTTCTAGGGCTCTTCAGAGCATCTGAAATAGAATAAATGAATAGCTAAAACAGGTAGTGTGAATATTCCTCCCGCTCCCTTTTTCTTTAAGTAACACCTGTTGCATAACAGTTACTGCACCCCTGCTGGGATAGATCTTTCAGGGCAGACATGGGGGGATGGCTGAAACCAGAAAGGGAAAAGCTTAAGGAGACAAATGCAGTGATTCAGGATGTCCTCATGGATTGGTATGAGGAAGTAGTACTTGTGGTAGAAGTAAGTCCCAATAAACAGCAAAGATTTGAAAGGGAGAATGGATGGGTCATCCAGCACTGTAACTGTGAAACAACCACCTTATCTCCTTGCCATATACTTAAAAAAAAACCAAAAAACAAAAAAACAAAAAAAAACAAAAGTCAAATGAGCTTGGAAGAAAAAAAAAAAAAGGCTCCTGGACCTCCCATTATTTTATGGACATGGTGTGTCAGATGACTGGCTAGTGAGAACTAAACATGATGTTAAACAATCTCTCAATGTGGTGACATGTCATTTTGACAGAAAGCAAGGCGACAGGTTTTGCTGGATGATGGTGGTTGCTGTTAAGTAATGTGAGCATGTATTTTGAAATCTACTTAGCTTTTTGAGTCATCCTTTATTATAAGGCTTAATGTGTACAGGTACTTGTGCTTGATCTGTCTAATGGCATCACTCTTGCCTGTGGGATATAATTGGCTTTCAGAAGATAATTTCAGAGTCCATCCTGTTTTTTTTTTTTTTTGTTTGAACAGCATGAATGTTTGAACAAAATTAATGCTAAAGCTTTTTTTTTCCCCGGTGGAAACTCACTGCCTCAGTGGTGTCGGGATCACTTGCAACAGCAGTTTCACTGCATGAGTTCAGAGTTTTGCCCCTGGTATCTTCCTTCTGTTTAAGCACTGAGGCTTCATAGTGGAATTTGCCAGTATAAGTCCTGCAAAACCTCTGCAGCTTGTTTTGATGTCTTGAGTAGGATCAAGTGATGCGAGGGTAGTTTTTTGCCCCTTTGCTGAGGGGCTTTACATTCTTTAATTTTACTTAGTCACTGCTTGCACATAAACAGACTTCTGTGTTTTCTGTTGAGTGGCATCATGCACATGCTGTGGGGGGAACTGATTTTGTGGACCAGATGTGGATTTACAGTCAACTTGAAATATCCCATTGCAAGTTAAGTTTCCTGAATGTGTTAAGTAAGTACTACTGGATTTGAGGGCAGGAGACTAAAGGTCAAAAACTTGTACCTCTTTTCTTTTCTTCTGTGTTCTTGATGTGGCTTTCAAGATTATTCAAAAGCACGTGTTTGCAGGCACTATTGTTATTAAATATGACTTTTTTTCTGAGCTTCCTTATGTAACCTCTATCAAGTGGGTCACACTGACACTCACAATAATGAGTCACATCAACAGTAAATGCAAACCATATGGTTTTTTTTTCCCCCCTTCTTTTACACATGGCTTCTTGTTACTTTCTAAATGCTGACTTGGATTTAAACCCTGTTCAGCACCTGCATGTATCTTTGGGGTGGGGAACTGTATATTTGGAGGTTTCTGCTGAGAAACCAGAACTTAATGTCGTTACTTGCACTATTCTAAAATATGTTCTTTGCCACAGTTTCCTGTGTAAACTCAGACAAGTCACTTTTAAAATATTTTAAATTATTTTTTCCCTGTATTGGTTCATCTGCCTACAAGTGGGAATGTTGTGAAGCTTCTCCAAAGTACTGCGAAACAGACCTGTGAGCTGTGTTGAAGAGTTGCATTTTGGGTGGTGCTCTACAGGCACAGAATAAAAGATGCTTATGTTGGGGGAACTAGGTGTGCAAAGCGTAGGAGGAGAAACAAGCTTGGTGGTGAAGTGATTGGCTCATACTTGCATAATAGGTTTGTGACAGGACAGGGACTAAGACCAAAGGGTTTTTGTCTAGTGGCCCAAATACTGCAACCAATAAACCAGGCTTCTCAGAACTGTTTCTTTTAAGTGGAGTGCCTACAGCATGCAGCGTCATCTTAGTGCTTTGAGTCAGTCAGGGTAAAGAATCTGTGAGGTTGGTTCATCAGTGACAGGCATTGACCTGGAGTTGTTTAGAGATGTCCTCAGTTTAGGGCAAGCATGATTTACTAGTCATCCTGCTTAAGCAAGGCAGTTTGCTTTACTTTCACTAGCAGATGGCTCTGGGATCCTCTTGTTGCTCTGCTGTCCCGTCCCTATGATCACTGCCTCTCAAAATCATTGTTGGGGTTGTAATTTTTTTGCCATGGTGCTGGGTAAGGGCACAGGACACTGCCCTGGCAACAGAACTGGCCACATGTAATTTTTTTTTTTTTTCTGAACAAGTCTTTTTAGCTCTGTGTCTGCTCGTAGCCCATCAGAGCTGGGCAGTGAAATGATAGCAAAGCTTAAACGTCATAAAAGGGGGAAGGGAACAGGTAGGTACCAAAGAAAGCAGCAGCACAGTTCAATGCTTCCCCAGCTGTGACTGAGGAGTGTAGTGTATTCTCTCCTCTCCCTACCTCCCAGTTTGGACGTCAGGGCTGCTCAGCCGGGGCAGAGGATATCAGTAGCACCCGAGCATCCCTTTACTCCAGTTCAGAGGATGAGCTTGGCATCCCTCCCAGTTTCAGATCCATTGGGGATATAGACTTGGAAGGGGAACAAAGTACTGGGAAAAAGGTGGAGTCCAATCTGTGAAGCTGGAGAACGTGCTGGTTTAAGCCACAGAGTCGGGAGTTGAAGCGTGTGTGTTTTACTTAGTATGCGCCAAGTCATTTGCCACAGCTCAGCTGATGGGCAGTAACTGAGGCACTAGTAATTTAATTGCTTTTGATCATGTCCTTATATCCTATTTAATTTAGAAGTCAATTACTAGTGGTCTGGCTTTTTCTTTTGTGAGGTGATTTAAAATTGTCCCATAATATTACAGTTGCAGTCTTGCAAGAGACAAACATTTCTGAGCGCTGTTGGGCTGTATGCTCAATACTATCATAGGTTTCCTGCATTTGTTGATGTGGGTCTTTGAAGGTTTGAGGTTATGACAGTCACGTTACTAGCTCTGTCATTTCTCTAACTTTCTCTTTCTTTCTTCCCCCAGTGGCTTAACTCACGAGTCTCACAAGAAGGATGTTGAACAGGTCTACCTCCGCTGTTCTGAAGGGTCAATAGAATGGATGTATCCCACGGGAGCACTCATAGTCAACCTACGACCCAATACTTCACCTGCCTCTTACAAACATTTGACTGTTTGCATAAAGCCTTTCAAGGACTCTGCAGGAGCAAATATTTATTTGGAAAAAACTGGAGAACTGAAACTCTTGGTCCGAGATGGAGACCGCAGCCCCAGTAAAGTATATTGCTTTGGTTATGATCAGGGGGGCCTGTTTATCGAGGCCACTCCTCAGCAGGACATTAGCAGGAAGATTACAGGCTTCCAGTACGAATTGATGAGCAAGGGGATAGCATCTGATTTGCACACAATTTCTGGTGAGTTCCAGGATATTGGTCATAGTTTCACGTACTGCATTGGATACATGACAGATGGCTGAGTGAGTGAGTGGGTGAGTGAGAAAATGGTTGGGTCTGAATTTCATGTGCTTTTAAGGACTTGTTTTATAAACAGGCTGTTGCGGAAGAATTGATTTTTGTTGTTGTTGTTGTTTTGGAAGCTGGTAGCATAGGCTGAATTCCAAATGATTTGTTAAGAGCTACATTGTGAACGATTCTCCCCTTGCAGGCCTGGGGTGAATCACAGGAGCTGGTTTTACCCTACAGTGAACTCCAGTGTGAACTGGGCTTCCGAGTCTTGCTCTAACAGTTTTCTAACTACTTTTTTACTACGTTTTAAAGACCCCGCTGCATGTTTTGAATAATAAACATTTAAACGAGGAGGAATTACTTTTCCGTGGGTTGTTTTTGTTTTGGTTTGTTTTTTTCCTCTGAAACTACTGCTACTTGCTGATCTAATTATGGCTTTTTTTTTATCAATGAAAATGGTATGTTCCTTCCTCACCTTAGACTGTTACATTCTCTTGAGCATTACTGTGCCATGGCAGAGCTCCTCAACACCACAGCAATACTTCCACAGTGCTGGTGTTGTCTTCTCTCACAACCATTATGTAAAGCAAGTTTTGTACGGAGGAATTTTACGCCAACGAAAAGCTTGTAGGAAGGGGGAGTGAACAAACTGAAAGAGCTGTGAAGTCTGGTACTAAGTAGCAACCTAAATACCAGTTGGGAACAATAGTTCTAGGTGTAACCTAATCGATTAGTTTGAGAAAAAGAGGAGCTAGCATTTGTGGAGGGTGACAGAGGGGAAGGGAAAATTCTCTTTAGATAGGCAGTTATCTGGTTCATGCATCTCCTCCATTCACAATTGCCTCTTAGCTTTTATCCCTGAAACCAAGGAAGGGAGATTTCCAGAATAGCCTGAGGAATAGGAGATCTAGGGTAGTTAGTCCCAAATGACTAGGGAGGTTTCAGGATTTTGGTATTTTAAGTGGGGAGGCAGTAGGGGCAACCGGATTTTGCTTGTGGGATGGTAGGGAGTGAAGGCAGCCTGGCAGCAGTGAAGAGGAGTCCTCATGGCACACTTGACATAACATGGCCCAGGGTAAAACGTGATGTAAAGTGAGCCCAAGATGTGGTACGTAGGCTGTCTAGATTCTGCGGCAGGGATGCCATGTGCTTTGCCTGAGATGCTGCTTGATAAGTGGTGTTGTGGCTCATTAAACTACTGCTGTATCTTCCAGGCATTACATCCCTCCTTCTTTTCTGGGATAAGGGATTGCAGAACTTGAGTCCCATCCTCTCTCTTCGTTCCCTTCCACAGCAGGACTCTGGCTTTGGGTATTTGTGTATGTGTGGACGCTCACCACCCTGCTAGTGTTTAAATGCTGGCACACTGAGATGTGGCTTTTTTTTTTTTAGTACAGATCTTAGTTGGACTGATATGAACAGTTCTTCACTCAGCAAGACAGTAGTTGGCTGAGGGCTAATGCAGTAACACCAATAACTGACAGATGGCGTGTTTGCCATTAAAACAAAAGACCTATAAACAAATATTCATATATTTAAGTTGCCTTCTTTACTCCTACCGTTTTTGCAACTTGTAGCTTAGTATCGTGGGTTCTGCATTTTAAGCAGACTTCTCTGCTTCTATGTTTTACAGAGGCTGCAGAAGAAGCAGGCTATCTGCTGCAGAGCTGTTTTCTCAGTAAGATGAGTTCTGCAAAGATGAATACACTGCACAGAATGTTAGCTATGTAGTAAAATTCCATTGCAGAAGACATTAAATACATTGTTTAATTAGTTATTTGAGGAATGTTCTCAGATTCAGTGTGGCTTTCTTTGAGAAGCTGTGAAGACGGAGACACAGGCAGGATAGTGATAAGTCACTTAAATTTACCAAGAAGAGTCCTATACCACCACCCCCCCAACCCCCCCCAAGATGAAATTTCTTTTGCATATAGTAACATAATATGTGAGAAATACTGCTTATCACTGTTGGTTTTAGTTTGCACATAGCTATGGTTTTTCCCTAACTTCACTAAAATCAAGAGGACTCACTGCTGGCATACTTGACATCACAAGCTGGCACAAAGCGCTGTGTTTTTAGAAGTAAGTGCTCTTCATTCCACATAAAATCTCGGAGATTTTTAAAGCTGATGGGAGTTGTCTTCAGAGACTTTCAGAAGTCGAACTGAGGACTGACTCCAATTACAGCCTTCCTCTCTGATAGGCATATTAAATCACTTTTCCTGTGACTGCTGTATTTTCAGCTGTAACAGACACTGGTTGAATTTCAGTGCTGTCCTATAAAACAATGTGGTAGGCTATCAGCTTCGAGCTCCAAGTGTCTTGTTTGGACAGAAGAAGCTCTTTAATAGCTCATCAGCAGATACTTCAGGGCAAACTAGGGATCTCTATTGTATTTTAAATTATTTCTCTTGTCTTTTTTTGGATCCCCAGACTCTGGGGAGGGGCGGTAGGGGGGATGGTGAAAACGGGATGAAAATGCCATACATGACTCCACTACTCAGTCAGATGAGCACTTTTATTCTCCTATAAATATCTGTATGTCTGGGGAAACTGCCAAATAGCTGCCTTGTGAGGCTTCTATAGAGCAATATATTTGGGGCTCTTTGCAGTTCGTGGACCTCTTTTCTTATGGAGCTGCTTCTAGTTTTTCTGTGAAACTTTCAAATGAAAGCCCTTTACTGAGCTGTTCGTTTGGAGAGGAAGTTTACAATCAATTGACTGAAATCACTGGTGGCCTCTTTATTGGAAGCATCAAGCCAGAGGCAAGTGCTGACCTTAAGGAGCTGAAAACTGGATTTAAGGGTCTGCATTTCTCTCCAAGCATACTTCTGTCCCTTGGTCACAAACGTGGCTTACAGTGTTTTGGCTGTTGCACACTGGAAAAACAAGCTTGCTCATCTCTTAATTGCAGTTTGACAGGGTTAAGCATTGCTGGCAGGACATGTGAAGAGATGACGGTGTGAGATGCTGTTGCAGGTGGAGGCTGGGATGTGCTGGCAGAGCTGGGCAGAGGAAGCTCGTGCACTTAGCACTGCAGCGCTTTGATAGCAAAGTCACAACTATTGCACTATTTTCTTTCAGCTGCAGAGTGAGGGAGGTGACTCTCATAAAAGACCCAGGTGTGGAGCTCAGTAATCCAGCTCTTTCCTTTTGCGATAACTACTCGCTAACAACTTCTCCCCACTTTCCCTAATCGGTAGGTTTGTTTCCTGGTGATAATTATTGGACTCTGCCCTTGAGTTTACTCTCTTTGCCTAACCTGGCATCCCAGCTCTGATTAAAGAATATAAGTCATCTGTTTAATGCTTTAATGACCTGTTGTGTCCTTAGAGTCCTGCCATTGCAGGGAGCATCAACAAATCAACAATGCTTGGCAGGGTGCCTGTGGTTTAATTAGAAAACCTCAAGTTTTATTAGTCTACAGTCATTCTTTCCCACTTAATCAGAGTCTAGCAAATAATTCAGTAGAAAATATACACAGGTTCTGAACTGGCCTTCCCCTTTTCTGGGGAAGGTTGAACGACAGTGCAGGGCTACAGTTTTCCAGATTTTAGGGGTTTAACTGTTTTCTTGTCTCTGAGTCTGCCTCATCCCATTCTCCTAAGACTTCCCTAACTGTAGGAAGTATTTGTAGCATAGTGACAGGTTTTCATTCAGATTGCTGACATTTGGTATGGGGAGGTTTTCACTGTGATAGTAACAAGCAAAAAAGTGCATTTCTGAGGGCTTGTAGTTTCTTAAACTGGGAGGAGGAAGGAAGGCAAGTGTGATACAGGGCTCATCACCATTTTATGTGATTAGACCCCAGAAAGGCTCACCTTGAAAATTTTCATCATCTTGATGGGTGCGTTCTCCTCTTGATACCCAAAGTGATGGGTGACTGAAAGTGCTTTTTTTCAGATTAGGTTTGGGATTGAACCCCTATATAATTCACATTCACACTCATGGTCCATTAACTTCAGCTCATTCTTGCAGTAAGGCCTTGGTCTTTGCTCAACTGAAGAACTGAGGCACTGTGACATTTTGGCCAGAGGCCATCTGAGAAGCAGCAGAACTTGTTTAGTTGTTGAGTTCTGTTGATTCTAATCTTTTCTGCTTGTGCTGGAAGAAAACACTCTGGGTCTCTGCTATGCTGTCCATACTGGCAAGCAGACAGAGGGTTTGGTAAAAGTGTTGTTTGGACATAAGAATTTCTAGAAGTTTTCTGAAGGTGATGACCTTCATGAGCTTCTGGGCTATATTCTTGGCCTGGCCTGCCTTGCACCACAGCAAGCTGCTTGGATTGAATTCCAATGAAAAGTGTGAAGTTCCCTTGAGAGTCATTTGCTTTTTAAGTTTTTAGCTTATGTTCAACTAGTCTGAAACAGGAATCTGTAAACTTGATCAGACATTTTGGAGGGGATGTTCAATCCTTATCCCCTCTCCCACCAAATGACTTTTAGTTTGTTACCTGAAGTCTGTGTTTCAAAGAGTGTCACATCCCAGCTATGGATCCAGCTTTACGTAAGCTGTGTAGTTTACTTTTCCCACTGCACGCTCACGGGGATGTCTGTAGTGTGGTTGTTAGAGCTTGGGAGGTAAATTGAAGCCCTTTCATTACCCACCCGCTTTTGTGTAGTAAAGAAGTCAAACTTTAACAAAAATGTCCCTTTATCTTGATGTCATCTACTGACTTAGTGCAGGTTCTAGTAACTGTTTTATGTGTTTTCTTTATTAATGGTGGATACCTGGCTGAGAATTTTAATACATACACCCACTTGAGTATCTGAAAAACAAGGTGAAACTGGATAAATCCAGTTAACTGATTAAGAACAGTATTCAGCTATTTCCTGTAAGCTGTTAATTCACTGGCCTGAGAAAACAGATTGGAAATTAAGACAGCTCGTAACTGTTTGGGCTATGCCAGTGTTTCTGCTACTTTTGGTGCTTTTTGAAGCACCCTTCTTAACTTCTGATCTCTTGTGCAGTTTGGGTTTGGCAGAGGTGGGGAATCAATCTGCCATATCTCTGCGGGTATTCTCCCAGAGCACTGTTGCCATCGCAGGTTGTAGGCTCCTAATCTCATGCTTTCCTCTCATTGCTTCCAAACATCCAGCTTCTTGTTCTTTCCCAGAGGAAAGAACCATGCTGCTAAGTTTTGTAGCCTGATGCAGCGAATGTACTGGTGTATTTTTCACTACTTTTCAGAGTGGAAACACTCTTGCTCTTTGTACCAAAGGTTGGTGGGCAGGAAGCTGTGGCTGGTGTGCTTGTACTTGCAATACGGAAAGCATGGTCAGTCCCCACTGTGCTCATCACCGCTGTTAAATAGAAGAGATGACGATGGAAAGAAGCACTTGGAATACTTAAACTGAAAGTCTGTGTGACATTTATGCTTCGCACAGGTTCTGCTTGAGTCATTGTGCCCACCCAAGATGCTGGCACCTCACTGCGTGGCAGGGGTGGGAGTGTGTCTGTGTTCTGCAGGGTTGGCAGGGCTCTAAACTCTAGTACACCCCATGAGATCAGGCTTGCGGTGGCTTTTTTTTTTTTCTTCCTCCTGAGTTTTCCAGACAGGTTAAAAATCTCATACTTCTTGAGGTTAAGCTATGTTAGGGGAGAAAAGGAAATCTGAGTGTGGTCTGGTTTCATTTGCACAGAAGAACATTGCATGTTAGCAGCAAGTTTTCAGAGAAAAGCACCAGAAAACAGCCTTTAATGCAGTTGTTCAAAATACATTTCAATTACTGGCCTTGTAAGGGACCACTCTGACACTCCTGCTTTAGGGTACATTATTTTCTGAATACTTTTTTGTGTGCTTACCCTCCTTGTGGGAAGGTCTTTGGTAGGAACTTTCATGTCCTTTCCCATAGTATGTGATGATACAAAACTAGACACGAAGTAACGTTTTATGAAAGAAACCCATTCCTTAACTCTACATTTATTTGAGAAGCACATTTTAAACTAGTTTTTGAGAGCGTATCACTGAATCGGGTGTCAGGGTCAAGATCTAAATTGGTCAGGCTGGCTGCTGTATAACAGAGCCTGGAGTAGGATTAATTTTGAGGAGCTAGAAAAATGCCATAATTATTCATGTGCCTAAAGTGGTCAGATTTGCAGTGAATGATTGACTTGGGGTGGGGGAGGTGGCGGGGAGAGAGAGTTTCAGAGCAAAGTTTTTGGATTTTTCTCTGCATGAAATGATGTCAAAGTGCAGTTCTGATGCTCAGGGAAAGCACGCACTCTTACATGTTCCTCAATTGAGCAAGGGTGACATTTTCGGGACCTAAGCCTCAGTTATGTCAGAAATGTTGAGCTGAGAAGTATTCACCTATAAAACCCCAAACTGGATGGGATGCCCTAATTTAATCTCTCCTTCCCCCCAAGAAAATGAGTTTGACAGCAGTCTTCTCTGGCCCTGCTTGTCCTTTGACATTGCCAGGATGGTAGTTGGTTTTGCAGTGGGCAGAGAAGGTGACAATGGAGCTGCAATGATAAATACACAGCTGCAGGGGAGAGAGAGTAAGAAAACAGCTTATTTTTGCTAGACTGGCCACGAATGCCGTTAGCTTATTTCTCAACTCAGTGGGCAGTCAAAACCAATAAGCAGTCAGGTGTATTGTCCAGGCAGCTGGGACTCTGCTTTGCTCTGACCTTTATGTACTGCGGCAGATAGTCCCACAAACAGATTTGCAATCCAGTGGAGTTGCTTGGCAGTCTTTAATAATGCTCTGTGCTTGCTCTGCAAAACTGTTTAGTTTGCTAATTCCTGAGGCTGTAGTTAAAGGGATGGGAGGGCGGGGGAACCACATTCCTCTTCCCGCCCCCCACCTTCCCTGAGGAATAAGAAACTTACTCAAACATGGGCCAAATTTATCCCATGTTAGAGTCTTGATTTGCATGACAGAAAATCTCTTTTGCCTTTATCTGCTGTAGAAGCCAGAAAATATACACTGTAATATTGCACAGATACATGGAAGCTACCCTGGACCCAAAGCTGTGATATGTTAAATTTGACCTGGGGAAGCTTAATACTGGGTCTAAAAAGCTGCTGCCATAAGACACTCAGCTTTGATCCAGCAGTAACTTCTGCTGCTGAATCAAATTTGTGGAAGGTTTTTTTTCGGTATGGGTCATCTGAGCATCTCCTTGGGTATCCTTCTGCACCGCTCTGATTCCTAGATGGGATTTGGGCATTGACTCCTGTGGCAGGTATAAACTCTGGTATTTGCCTGTGTCCCTTCTGGATTGAAGCCCTGCTGCTGGGATCTGCACATAGAGCCTGGCTTGGCTTTCCATTGCCTTAACTCCTGCCCAATCATTCCTCTTTGTATAGGATACATCTCTGCCCCACCAGCACTGTTAGTGGCTGCACACCAACTTCATCTATGTATGAGTGGATGTGAGAAATATAAGAGAAAGCAAAAAATAGAGAAGAAGTCCAAGTTTATGTGGAACTGGTAAATGATCTTAATATGACAAAGAAACATGCTGTTAAGTAAGAACTTGAAGTTCATCTTCAAGCTTTCTTGCTACAAATGGAAAACTTTTAACTTTTTTGGGGGTTAACTGAGCAATGATATAACATTGAAGATCTCACTGTATGAGATGTAGCCCTTCCATAGTCCTCCTCAAGAACAGGCTGATAAATTAAACATGGTTTTAAAATGAAAACTGGACTTGTTTCTTCAGAGCTCCCCATATACCAAAAAAAAAGTTGATTTCTAGAAACAGGAAGGAGTAGGACCTGTGTGGATGTGAGTGCACGTGTGACTTTTTTTTTCCTTTTACCTTTTTTTTTTTTTTTTTTTTCTCCCCTAAGAGAGTCACTTAATCTTTGATCTGTCATTACTCCACTCTCAGGGTTTAAATTTAACTAGCCACTTGTTACTTAATTCTATTCCCCTGCTCCATAGGAGGTATTAATGGACTGGACCAAAGAGGAGAGTGGTGGGGAGGGAAGGAAGGCTTTGTGTTCCTGGCAGGTTTCCAGCCTGGTAGTAAGTTCTGGCTCCAGCCTCTCCCATAGCCCTGGCAGGGGTAGAGGGAAGCTCAGGCACCAGAGCCGTGTGCCTGGCTGCACAGCTTCCCCAGGGCACCGGAGTAAAAAAACACCCTCCTTTTTGATTTTCTACCTTGCAAGCACTGCATGAGCTCTCAGATGAGTGTTATGATGGGATCGGAGACAAAACCAAACAAGACATCAAAACTTTCTTTATAACTTTATGTTTTCCTAGATCTGATTAGTGTGTGCTTTCGCAAGACTTTGGAAGGACATTTCATTTAGAAGAGAAAAAGGAGTATTTTCTGGGAGAATTTTAGGAGGGGATGAGCCAATCCATAAGTGTTTGTGGGGTTTGAATAGGTAGGAACACTTGCTGCGGTCATATGCTGCTGGGTGGTGTCTGGGCAGCATGGAGGTGCGATGCTGCGATTGCCTGTGTTGGCAGGTTCTTGTGAGGCAGCCAGGAGAGAGGTCTTACCCTGGCCCTTCCTCTGCTGCACAGCTGGAGGAGACTGAAGGAATCCCTCAACCATCTGGAGGCACCTCTGACTTCCAGCAATTTGTCCATCCTTGCACCTGTCCAGTGCTTCCCATTCCTAATCCCCATTGGGCAGCAGCAGCAGATTCCAGGAAGGAGAGAGGTATTTTCTGTAAGATAAACAAATAGATATATGTTTTTTGGCTTTATATTGGTGTTTTGTGCAAATAGAGCAGAAGAAATTCCCCAGTTACCTTGCTGCCTGTTTTTCTCTTCAACTGCAATTAGGAAGGGGAAAGACAAAGCAAAGCAAAGGCAGATGAATACAAATGCTGCTTGCACAGCAACGTGGGCTAGTGCAGTTGCAGAGACACTTCTTGCTTGCTGGGCTCTCTTTTTTTTGCTGCAGTTCAGACAGAAGGGATTTAACTGAAAATCTGATCTGCTGAATAGGGCTTTTTGGACATGATACATTGCAGGCTTGACTGTAACTGGGGATTTTTATAGGGCTGGTGATGCAATGGGTAAGTGTAGGAGCACGGCTGGGAGCTGGCACTGATCCTGTCACTGTTCCATCTCTGCCCACCCTGGCACTGAGATTTGCCACAGCAGTGTAGGAGCCCAAAGCCCAGCATGGCTGTTTGAATGCTGCCCTAGGATGGAGAGGGTGGAGAGGGCCAGGGCAGTGATGGAGACTGGACTGTGCCTGGTGGCTGCTTACAGCTGGAGGGGAGGCAGGGAAGGGACAGAGGCCACATTTGGGACAGGCATTTTTTCCTGTTGGAGCAATAGGCAGCCCAGAGGAGGCAGAACAGAAAGAAGTGTCTCAAAGATACGACACTTCTTGTAATTTCTCCTGGGTTCATGCAAGAGTATGATGTAGAGTTTAATATCGCCCAAGGCTGCTTGAATAAAAAATACTTTGCTTTTTTTTTTTCCTCCTTTCCCTTTGTTTTTTAAATAAATGGCTGTTTGTGTTTCTAGCTGACCTTTCAGCTCGTTTGTTAGGATGGGTGCTGCATCTTGGAACAGCAAAAAGGCATTGACTCTGCAATCCCAGAGGATCCTTACATGCTCTGTAGCTGCTACGCCAAGTTTCATTTTGAAAGCTGTTGCATATGGAGCTTGCCTAGTACCAAATCTCCTTCTCACACTGTTTACATAAATAGTTTTCTTGGGTACTTAAGGACTTTAATACCCTCTTGGAAGACATTTCATTAAAAAGATAAATTTCTGGTTTATGGTCTCATGGTCTCTTACCATTTCTCAGAACATAAAGTTCATCGCATCTCTAATGGTGAGTTTTACAATATGCTTTTTTTATCCTTTCTTTGCAGGAAGGAAGTGGTATTAACTCAATTCTCTTGGCACAGTTCATGCCACAGCATATGAAAGTCTGCATTTCATTAAACTTATTTGCAGGTTTAAATCGTTCTTGGCCAGTATCTGTATTTTCCAAGTTACTTCTGGAAACTTGTACATATGTGCAAGTTGAACTGAATGGTAGATACAAGCTAAAGCAAGGAATGGGAGTTGACACCTTCTTTTTTTGAAGAAATCACCAATATCCCTGCTTCACTTAAAGAAGTCAGGGGAGAATGTCCATTGCAGCATCATGATTTTGGTCCAGCTGCTGAATCATCGTCTTTTCCTGTACCAAATTTTGGCTGTATTATGGCTGCAGGAGAAGGGATACTTAAGAGTTTTGTGTCTTTGCTCGTGATCCTTGTTCTCATGTTCCTTTTCTGCTCAGTGCAGGGGCTCAGATTAACTTTCTAGCAAAAATAGAGATCAATTCTTCTCCCTTCAGAAAGACCCTAGACTCTCCTAGTATGTTATTGGCAGCATTAACCTTCTATTCATCGAAGAAGCACAATCCCTTTGGATCCTGTGCCCAAGACTTACTGAGCCAAGGTAGCACAAGTCCAGCTCTCTCGTTTGCTCCCTGACTTGGTGTGTTCCTACTGACCCACTGGAAAAAGTGCAGTGCTTGCAGAAAGCCCTGTAATCCTATCCCATCCTAAGGCAGGAAAACCTTGTAAAACAAAAGAGTGATGAGAGAGCTCCTCTGTGTGTTGTGACTGGGTGTCAGTAACTTCCAGCCCAGCTGCAGAGATGCTCTGTGTCATCTGGCTATGTTTTTCCTCCCTGCGTGGCTGCAGGTATTATGTTGAATGCAGGTGTGCTGGACACAGCCCTGCTGTCCTGAGCTCCCAGCTAGCGTGTTCATTTTGAATTTGAGATACACTGACGTGCAGAAGCATTGATGTAGTTTAGATAGTGTTTTGGTGTGGAGGTTGTGAGTGTTTTGAGGTTGAGTGTTATTTTAACTTGCTCAGGAAGAGCTTTCTGAGGGGGTGAAGGAAATGGAAGGTGTATCTAGAAAGGAGATGAGTAGTCAAATCTGGTAAACCAGAGCAGTTGTCAAATTCTTGTCCACCTTCTTTGCAAAGTAGCAGGTCTTTTTGTTTGGGGTATGAGCTGTGAGAGGTTTCTGTCATGGCAGAAGTGTTGATCATCAGAGAGGACACCAAGGCAAACAGGAAGAAATAATTAAAAGGATTTATTCTACTTTTTAATTACGTAAAGTGGGATCAGGGCAAGATACGTTTATTTTTTCTTGCTCATATGATGTTTGCCTTTAAACTCTTGTCTCCCAGCTAAATCACTGATGCAGTTATCGATCGAGACATAGTAATTTCTGTTTAGGACTCAGAAAAATGACTGAGAAATGCACCATCATTGGAGAAACCGCATCTCTATTTTTATAATCTGCTCTTGGAAGTCTGTACTCCGTGTTTCCAGGAAGGAGACTCATCCTATGATGCCCTTTCCAGTATGGTTGTAATTACAGAGCTGCCAGCAAGAATTTGAAGGATGTGGGTGTTTTGGTTTTTTTTTTGTTCCATATGAACTAATGCTGATGTCAGGATGAGAGCTTTCATCTGGGATATGGGTCTGCTGTGTCCCCACAGGGGTATGACTTGAGATGCTGCAGTATGGGCTGGCTTAGCTTAAATCAGCCTGGTCTGCGACAAGACCCCTTTGAGCATCTTTTGCAGAGCATGCAAGAGAAAAGACTACTTGTTTTAATCGAAAGATTTAAACCTAGAGCTAACAGAAAACAATGCTTCGACCCTGCCTGGGCCTCCTTGGTAGGTTTTCATACTTAAAAGGTCTGATTGCTCTTCAAAGAATTATTCAGAAACGCTAACGTGTGGGTGATGGAAACTGGAAGTGCAGATAAAGCAGCTCCGTGCTTCCCTCCCCCCACCATCCACACCTCTACCACACCGCACGCGTATACAGGCTTCTTAATAAAACCAAAGGGTATTCCTCGGTAAAGTGGTTTTCTGCAATTACTTTGTGCTAAACATTTTCACTTCTGCTTAAAGGGTGTCTCTCTTCCTGTGCGTACTGCCGGAGCAGTGGTATATGTTCAGCAGAGCCTGCCCAGAGACATAGGGTGGATGGAAAAGGTCTTTTGGGCCCAGTAAGTTGAGCTTTGGGACAATGTATAGAGAGCTGCAGCCTGGTTCATCTGGTCTTCATGATAGCCGTAAGGTTGTGGGCTGCATTGTGAAAATTAGTGATAGACAGAGGAGACTTCTTACTTACGGTCTGGAGGCTGGTTCTGGGGTAAGGTAAGGTCAGTTGGACCCATGGGTGGCTGTTGAAACACAAATATTTAAAAAGAAGTTCAGACCCATTCATGTGGTTTCTGTGATGCCTGCAGCTGGAGCCAGCACGTCTCACTTTGAAGGTGTCCTGCAGGGAGCTGTCATCCTAAACCATGGTGATGTCCCTTCAGGTAACCCCCATCTCCCATTTTCAGAGGATAGAGGAATCACATACAAATGTTGCAAACCAAAGGAGGTTGTTTGCTGGGGATGATAATACCTACCCACAGCTCTGGAGGCAGAGGAGACTCGTTCTATATCTCATCACTAAAGGTGCACTTAAATCCATCCCCAATATTGGAGGAGATCCTTTCTAGACAACTCAACTCCCTGGTGCTGTCTGAGCTGAGGACCTTCTGGAGCTCACGACATCTCCCCAGGGCACATCCCTCTCTCTTCCTGAGTGTTTCTGCCTCCCCGTGGAGAGGACCAGCAATGTGTTTGACAAAGCTGTTGTCCAACAAGTGCAGTCTATTGTTAGTATCGCCACGTCCTCCTTGGTAACATCAGGTTCAGAGGGCAAATCGCTCAAAGCAGCTGGGACATGACTGCTGGCTTGTGAGGAATGATGTAATTACATCTCCCTCTGTGGGGAGGTGAATAGAGAGGCCTTTGGAGGCACTGGACTAGGGGGGTGGAGGGAGAGGGCTGCCTCAGGTTACTTCAGGTCAGGATACTGTCAAAATCCATCAAAGGCATTCCCAGGAGAGTCGGCAGCCGACGTGCACAATGCAGGCTTTATGCCACCAGCGCTGGAGTTGAGTTATAGGCATCTGGGCTTTAGAGGGCTTCAATAAAACGTTGCTTTTCTCTCTTCCCCCCCCGCCCCTTTCCCCTGCTGCTGTATGAATTAAGGCTCTTTGGCTTATCGAGTTTAAAGGAATTAGAGCAGCTGACGTTGATATTGTTGTTGTTGCAAGTTCTTAGGCTTGCTTTTGGATGTGAGAACCTGGGCAGCCCTTGAGACATCACCAGGGAGTCTGGCATCCAGCAAACACAGCCATCTTGTGTAGTATCTGGGCCTGTTTCCCCAGAAAATGAACATCTTCACCTGCTGTGCATGAGTGAAGTACTTTTTTTGGTTTTCTATTTTTTCATTTTTAAGGACGCTTCCCATTTTAGCCTGAGGTGTGTATGTTGTTTTGACATAGTGATGGAGGAAAACACCTGCCTGCTGATGACGGAGTGAAAGCACTGAACTGCAGCTAAAATCAGTAACTTGGGGGCAGCATAAAAGCACACATCCCTTAATGGCTGTGATTCAAAAGAAAGTGGAGGCATTGCTGCCTCCTAAGGATTTTGTTTCCTTTAGGAGATTGTGTAGGAATGGAGCTTTGGTTGTAGCAGTGAATGTTATTTGCTTTTTAATGGTCCATTTACCTCGGCAGTAATCCTTCACAACTTGCTTTCCATCTGTGCTTGCATACCTTGTTTTTGCCACTTGCAAGATATATTTGATACTCTGTGAATGCAGATGTGGGAGTTGTTCCACAGGGGAGGGGAGGATTTCTGTTCTTCATATGTCTGGTATCACAGTGATGGGTGGTGGTAAATGGTTGTTAAATAAGCTTGTGTGCCACCAAACTGCTGTGAGTCAGCATGGATCTGAAGTAGGTTTTAAGTAATGATCTACTGTGAGCAATGCTGAGCACTTTTAATTTTGCATTTAAAAAGGATGCAGGATTTTGCCTAGAGTTCACAATTAAAATGGTTTGGTTCCATGCATACGTGGAGATTTGGCCATTTGATTTATTACAGTGTCAGTCTATTTAAATAGAAGGAACCACTTATAAAGGATTTTGGTTTTCATCTTTAATGCTGTTGCTTGTGTTGCACTCCTTTTGAGAACAAAAACAGCTTAGTCATTTTGGTTTTTGTCAGTTTTCTGATGGGGTTGGACGAACTACAGAGATGTCTGGTCTAACCAAGACTGTTTTCATTCAGACTTAAAAAGGCCAAGATTTCTTTTTATTATTAGACCTTTGCAGAACAAAATATCGTAACTCCAGCGTCTGAAATCCAACTGTGGATTTTGAGGAGGGTGTCCCATCAGCTGTGCTTTGTTTTAGAGCTTCTGTCCATGTGAAAATGCCATATGCAGGTCTGCAGGTTCCCTCTATTTGGTTGATCTAACTCGAGTCCTGATTTGGGCAGAGGGAGGCTGGGGAAGAGGGACATTTGTCGTGGATGAATTTGGTAGGTGCCATGAATGAAACAACTCCATAGTAGGCTGTTAAGTTATAATTTTCTCTGTCAGGTGAAACTTGGGGGGTGTTTGGTCTAGCCACTAATCACAATGTCTTGAGTCTAAAAATTAAAATCTCTTTAGACCGAATTTATTCTAGTACTCCAGCTGTATCCAGGCTGTGACTGTCTCTATATTTCTCAGGAAAATAAACAGTTTCCAAAATTTTCCAAAAAAGAGAGCTGAAATAGTATTTTGCGGAAAGCAGGGTGGTAAAGGCTGACTTGTTTCTAAGGGCTCTGGAGGTGTTCAGACGAAATAGAAATGCCTGATTGATCCAGATGCTTTAACAAAACTATTTTGCCTATTCTTTGTATCTTCTTTTTGATCCTTTTAATCTTCTAGAATTATTCCTTCAAATATCCTTGACCAGAAATGTGCATTTTACATTCTCTTTAATCCTATTAAACAGTGTGTTACACTGTGTATTAATCATCTGACTGGAGTAAATCTGGTGGATTTGGTTCAATAATTCTTCTTTCTGGATCACTGCCTTTCTGGGACCTTGGAAAAAATAAGAGCTTTGCCATGTCATCTGTTAAAGAATGGCTTGTGTTGTGGAACAGAGGAAGGCTAATAGCTGAGCGTCGTAGGCACCAGCTACGCGTTGTTTAGACTGGTTTAAATCTACTTCTTAGTGCAATGGATAAACTCCAGGAAGCTGGTGGGGGTGAGAGGAAGGGTGTGACTATTTGGGAATCTGGTAACTAAGTGTTTTCAGATGTTGAGGTTCAAAAACTAAAAGTTTTGGGGGGTGGGGAGAAGTGGGATGGCTTCAGCTTGAGATTTGATCACGGACAGGGTGATTGAACAAGCTGTACCTCAGTGCTTCACCATGTCACCAGCATGAGCCCTGCTTTCTGTAGGCTTTGCCTACCCTAGTCCAGTCAGGACAGCACACTTGATGGGGTTTAATTTTTTTTTCTGACTGATTTGTGAGTGCTGCTTCAAGATGCCATCAAGTGAAAGACATGGGCTCTGATGCTTGGGCCACCAGTGGACAGACTTAATTAACATTGCTGCGCAGGGCAGACCCTGATAGTAAGCAAATTCCTGAACTCAACAGGGTATTACAGAAACATCTGTACTGCAACTACAGTACCTTCTCCTCAGAAATAGCTGGCTGAGTACAAAGGGGAGCCACATTCTTGCATTGATTAGATTAGCGAAGATATCCAAATGTTTCCAGCAGTACAGGAAATGGTCTTTGTGCTGCTTGAGCTCCAACAGATACAGCCTTGAGCTTCCGCTTTGCCCTCCACGCCCTCAAACACATGCGCTGGGTTTTTTTTAACTCCCCTTTGCCTCCCCCACTTTGTAACCTCCTGGATCTTTGATGTGGTGATAGACTGAATGGCTTGTGAAATAGCCCAACAGAACTTGATAGAAATTGTAAGAAAGAAGCTTTGCCATCCTTATTTAAAAGGCACATGATCTTCAAAGCCTTTTGGGGAGCTTGCTCCAAATGCACTCAGTATCAAAACAAATTTTGCATAAGCGCAGCGAGTGTGTGGGGAGTTTGCTAGATAATATGTCCCAGCAGGATGATTAAAGAGATCCATATTCCTACTTAAGTACAAAACTCTTCTGAGAACAAGGGTTAGCCTCCATTTCTTGTAGTGTTATTGATGCCTCACAGGTCTTTGGACCACTTGTCCCTGTGTTATATGTGTGTGCGTGTCCCATTTTTGGTTAATTTAAATACTGGTTTATTTATTGACTATTGTCTAGTCCTTTGCTAATTCTGACCCTTTCTCTCCAGCTCCCTGCCGACCATGCAGTGACACAGAGGTCCTCTTGGCTGTCTGCACTAGTGATTTCGGTGAGTTGCTGCTTCCCCTCTCCCTTGTCCTCCAGGTTGCTCACTTCATTGTGACATCCATAAACACCGATGGACACCTACTGACACTTGGAAAATTCTGCCAGCAGTAAATGTGGTCTAAAGGGGCTGTGTGCATGAAAGAGGAAGGAGGACGTGGTGTGAAGGACCTCTAAATCATTTGCCAGGTGGCACTTCCCCAGGGTAGACAGAGAATGACCCAGCAACCACAATGGAAGTAGAAGTTCAAAGACTTGGATGCATCTAGGAGAGGCCTTTACTTGCTGCCCTAAATTGGACTGGTGATGAAAGATCATAAGTTTCAGTTGTTCTCCACGCTTCCATTTTTTATAAGGGAAGTTAATATTAGCTGGTATCTGCAATGGCTGAAGAGCAGAAAGTCTGTTGTCAGGGAGCATGTATCTTTTAGAACTTTCTCATGATTGATGCTATTTTTCTGATGTAATTATTTTTGTGTTTAAATATGTGGCTGCCCTTTGCTGGACAGGTTACAAATATAAACTGACAAATTCAAAGATATGCTGGAGGTTATTGATATAAAAACTCTAAGAATAGCAAAGAACCAAAACTGGTGCTGCTATAGTGGAATCAGTTCCCCTTGAACTGCCTGGTTGCATGGGGTTGAGTTTGGACCTGGTTCTATCAGAGAGGTTTTGGGCAACGCTTCCTTATGTTATTTTTCTGTTTCTAGTGATCAGAGGCTCCATTCAAGATGTAACGAACAAGGCAGAAGAACAAGAATCCATAATTCATGTTGGTGTCAACAAACTATACAGGCAGAAAAGCAAAGTCTTCCAGCTCACGGGGGAGAGTGGGAACTGGCGAGGACAAATAAAGACCCTGCTGGAGTGTGGGGTGAAACCAGGAGATGGAGACTTCCTTTTCACGGGACGCATGCACTTTGGGGAGGCCAGGTTAGGCTGTGCCCCTCGTTTTAAAGACTTCCAAAGGATGTACAAAGAGGCAAAAGACAAAGGGCTAAACCCATGTGAAATTGGCCCAGATTGAAATCCCCTGTTTGGCTGAAGATCGCTTTTAGAGTTTGGCCAGGAATATTTCCTTGCCATGGTGAAAACTCAAAACAAAAACGGTAACTGAGAGCATGGACAGATCTGGAGTGCAGGCTGAGACCCCGCAGGACACGTCTGCAGCCTGCGGTGCTGTTGGACTGATGGAAGCAACAGAGGTACGAGCTCAGAAGGCTGCCAAGAAAGCAAGGCTGGATTTTTAACCAATCTTGTCCTTACGAATTAAGTTATTATATTTTTTTAGTGACTTCCTTAGGAAAACAAAGAAAGAAAACTCCCACGTCTTAATAAAAACCCAAATGAAAGCCAACATGCCTTTGTATCTTTTTAATACTAATTTTTAAAAATGTCTTAAGCTGATGTAGCATTTGGTATGGCGTATTCTGTATAAATGGCCGAGAATGTGATAGAGCACGGTAAAACATCTTAATGTTGATGCTTTGTAAAAAGCTTGGTGTACAATTCAAAGTTGTTTCTTATGACAGAAATTTATGGAGCCAAACTCTTGTGTCTCTGTTGGGTTTTTTTGTTTTGTTTTGGTTTTTTTTTTAATTTGAAAGAATGTACAATCGCCGTCTGCAATTTTTTGTCCAGGCTGGCAAATTCTTTCCATTCCAGAGAAATAAAGGTCCCTGGATTTGACACACACTGTTTAAAATCTTTATTTTTTTCTTCTCCGTAAGGCTGATCTCAGCTAGTCCAGATGTGCTCATAGATCAATTCTGGGCTGCTCGCTTATTTTGTGGCTTCTCTGAGCAGAAACAGAGTTCCTGTGAGGCACTGGGAACCGCAGTGTTTTTCAAAGGGGAAACAGGAGCTATTTTTGGAGATTTTCAGACACGTGTCCAGGCAAGGCTCTAAGTGTTCTTCTCTCTGATGCATATGGGGTTATTTTGGGAACAGCTCCAAAGTGCAGGCTGCCCCTTCTTGTTTAGCTTGAAGCTTTGAATTCTGCTGGCTGGTAGCTCGGTGCGAGGCAGACATTCGTGCCTGCTTGTGAATCCTGGGGGACAAAGCAGACTACCTTGTGAAAAATAAGGGTGGGCCACTTTGCGGGAGGTGTCCCGTGTACAGGAGCTCTGCCACCTTGTTCAGTCCCATCGTCCCTCATAACCTGCAATGCATCACTTTAATGGTATTTTCACAAGGATTTTTAACATCTTGGCCATGTTTATTATTCAGTGCTTTCTACTGCCCCAACTTTTATTTTAGACCATCAGGTTCTTTAAATAAAAGGTTTCCCCGTAGTGACTCTTTTTGCCTCATCCCCTCTTATCTCCTTCATGTAATTGTTGTTTCTGAGGCTCAGGGAGTGTGTCTGGAGCTACTTGGAGGATGGTCTTTTTGGGTGGGGGCAGGAAGTTCTAAGGTGGATGGGACAGAGATATCCCATGAGACTTACTAGAGATGAAAAAAAAACAGGACTGTACCAAAATACTGGCCTGAAGTGGGACCAAATTTCCTCTGAAAGTATTTCTGTAAACTTCTTTCAGCAAGTTTTATTCTGTGGGCCTGTTGGAGAAGAGTTTCTTTTAGCTGCTCTAAGGTGATCCTAAGAGGTTCCAGGAGACTCTGACTACTTCTGCAAAGACCTCTAAACCCCATTTAGCTTCTGTCTGCTGCTTTGACCCCAGCTGCCCTCCAGCCTCTGGTAAGCAAAGCCCCACCAAAATCCTATTCTGTATGGTTCAAGGTTCTTCCTGTCCAATGGGCCAGGAAATGGGCCAGGACTGGTGGAAGGGGGGAAATGGTACACTCTGTCTTCAGCTTGTCCCACTCCCTCTCCTGTGGCTTTGCTTCCATTTCCATGGATCTCAACCCAGCCTTTCGTAGGCTTTAGACAATGATTTAGAACTTAGGTAACTGCTGAGTACATCTATGGGGGTGGTCAGAAGCCCTGTACCTAACCTCTCCTCTCCTGGTGTGTTTCATGAGCTTTTTCCAGTGCAGAGTGGCTGCTGGCAGGATGAGGAGGGGAGAACAACATGTTCCTGGAATTGTCTCCAACCTGCCCACTCTCCGCTTCCTATGCGAGGCTCCAGGAGTGAGGGGAAGAGGCTGAATTAAATGTTCAGCCAGTATTTGTGAGGACAGTGATAGCAAAATAGTCAGGGAGGCTTTGGCTCTGGAGTTCCAGCTTTGGCTGCAGTTTAATTTTTATGGCAGTTAGAATTGCTTGCAGTCTTTTTTTTTTTTTTTTAAATACCCTTTGAAGCACACTTGGAGCCAAGCACTGAATCAGTGCCTTTCTTCACTCCAGTGTCTTGTTTGCCTACTGAAGGAGGAGCAGGGCTGTGCTTTCCCTCACCTCAACTGGTGCTGGCCTGTTTCCTGCTGAATTGCTCTCCGGGAAGCTACCTGTGTCCTGTGAGCTCCCTGCAAATCCTTGGAAGGAGAGGAAATACTGCCCTGCTGATTTTTGCTCTGCCTCAGCTCCACAACAAACTGCTGAGATGCAGTGTTGGAGCTCTCTGTAGTCGCTACGTGTCCATCACTCTGATGGTGCTTGCACACCTCCAATTATAGAGCATCGGAGGGAGTGGCTGGATGAGCAATAACTTTGCTCAGAATCCAGTTCTTTAATCAAAGTGGAATTAAGATCTTGCTCTGCAACATTTTCTTCCCCCCCAGCCTTTGCCCTTGTCTTGAGCCTTGCTCACTGCAGCATCACAGGTTGCCTGACGTGCATCATCCCCAGCAAGTCACCAGTAGTTGCAGGACTCATTCCTGGCCACAGGGCCTAGTGCCACATCTCTTAATAGCTGGGTGTGTGTGCACTTTGTACAGATGGAGGTTAATGGAGGGATTCCACCCACTGCCCTAAAATCTGGTTCCCAAATGCTCACTTTTAAGTCTTTGAAACATGATTACAGCTTGACCTATCTGGCAGTAGAGTCAGGGATAGAAAGGGTGGATTAAAAGTTGCTGTCTTTGCTCACATGTGCTGACTCCAGTCTATAATGAGAAGCAAATGACATGTTGATGCAGCATGATGTGAGGACATACTTGTTGCCACTTAATGAAAACTCTTGGCTGAAGGTGACTCAGGACAGAGGTGGAGCAGGTGCTTGCAAAGCATTGCTTTTCTTACTGCTGCAGCAATCTGAAGATGAAGGGCTTCCTCTTGATACCTATTTAACATAATTTAATTCCTCATAAAAGCAACAGACTGACTTATCTGTTACTAAGAAAGCAGAACTAATGAACTTGAATTGCCTTTGCGAGAGCCCCCTCCAGTTGGGCAACACTACCCATAAATAGACACAAGGCATCCGCTGTGTTTTTGTGTCTGAACTCTGGCAAGTGTGTGGTTTGGGTTGTTAGTGAAAACACTTCCCATGGTAACCCTCTACTTCTCTGATTTTTCCGTAAAGCAACAGTAATGAGCCCACTGGTGAACGAAGTCATCTCCTAGGCAAGAGCTATGCCGAGCTTGCTGCAGTGACATACGTAGGTTGAGAAACATGTGTGGGTGTCTGCACAAGTCTGTTTGAGGTCTATCGGATGCTGTCTGCCTGGGGGCAAGTCTTTCATCCTGTGGAGATACAGGATAATCCCTTTTCCAAACACACGACCTCAGCGCCTGGTGTGGAGGAGAGCAAGATTGCAGTGCTTGGTTTGCCTACAGCCAGACCAGAGGATCTCCATTAAAACACCTGCTTGCTTCCTGTTCAGGAAGAACAGGCCATTTTTCTCCAAGCTACGCTGATATGCTTTGCCTCGTGTGTGTGAGCCATGGCCGTGCTGCAGGGAGGTGTGTGCTTCACAGCCTGACCTGTTGGGTGGTGTCCCATCCCACCCTCAGGCCAGCTGGATTGTAAGATCAGAGGCATTTGTAGGTAGCTTTTCATCAAGCTCTTTTCTGTTTCTGTTGCTGCCACCTCCTCTCAGTTCTGCCTTCCCTGCCTGCTAGTGATTCCAGTTTCCATGCTGGGAAGCATCAGATGCTGCTTCAGCACCAAATGGCTGCTGCTTCCTTCTCTCGACAAGGGATAAGAATGTTCTCATCACTGTGGCTCAGCCTGTGATCTTCAGGAGAGGGAGCTATCCTAATTTACCTACTGTGCCAGGACACATTCCAGTCTGGTCCTCTGTGCAGTAGCTGCTCCCTTCTCTTAGGACACATACAGACAGGGGAGGACATTGGGGCCACACTCAAGCAAAACAGTAGCCAAGCTGTTGGCACCTTGAACGCCAGCATCAGTGTCTTCAGTGCAGAGAGAGACCTGTTTCATTCTGTGCTGTTTGGAACAAGAGCAGGAAAGATGTGAAGTCAGTCACCCACGCAGAAGGCAGGAGAGGTGATCTGGCTCTTGCATCAAGCTCCTCTGAGTGTCCCAGAATGTTCCCCAGCTGGGGAGGAGGCTGTACACCCAAGGACATGCTGTGGTGCAATGCTGCAGGTGTTTCCTGCATACCTCACCTTTGAAGTGTGATGGGACTTGTATGAGCTCCGGGCCTGACCAGCTGATGTGGTGCAACACCACTGAGGAGATAGCAGCTCTCCTGCTCATCATAAATTTAATTAGATGATACTTATTTCTGGAACTGGAAAAGTCTCAGTGGTGCTTGTCAGAGATGCTGGTTGAAGGATAAACAAAGTGAGCAATATTGGGACCAGCTGTTCCAGGAGATATCAAATTGAAAACCAAACTGGTTGTTAAGTAAAGCAGAAAATTATCAGGAGGGAGACGTGCAAGTCTCTGAGAGGAGTCAGAAGCAGTACAGAGAGAGCCAAAACAATGTGCAGAAATGTCTTGACAGCAGCAAGATTCAGGACTGAAGGAGTGAAGCTGCTGGGTTAAGGGAGAAGAAATCGAATTTCTCTTTTCCAGCTTGACAGAAGTCATTCCCCTTTCTGCTGCAGGGATCAGCCCTTTCTTTCATAGGCTGACTTTGATCCTCCTAGTAAGGATCAGCAGCCTTGCTCTGGCTGGCTGCGGGTGGGCAGGAAAACAGTGTGATGATCTGGGTGCTGGAGCAAAGAAGGTGCCTTCTCCGGACAATCCTTTATCCTTCACCATCAGTCTTTGCCTCAGAGCTTTGCTGAGAGTCACCCAGACACAGACCCTATAAATAACTGTGAGCACTCTCCTCTTCCCCCTGCCCTCCTTCCCTACCAACAGCGAGATTCTTAGTGGCAGTGAAAACAAAACAGCCTTGTGAAGTTCCTGTTAGGGTGTTGCATCCACCTATCTCATCATCATCCAAATGCCTTGATTTTGCCCCAAACAACATTTGGAAATCTCTGGCCAAGGCTGGGTAGAAAATATGGAAAGGGCTATGTATAACTGCTCCCTTGGGTCCCTCCTCAGTGGTTCTCCCAGGCTGTGTCCCCAAGACATGTGGGTGACTGGGATACCCATAGCAGGCTCGGAGCATACCAGCTGGCACCAGTACATGGTCATTGCTGCAGCCAGCACCTGGCTTCTCACTCATGTTGAGATGTGGGCAGTGTATCGTGCAGCCGGGCTAAGGCCAAGTGCAGGTTCGAAGTGAAGACACTCCTCTTGGTCCTCTGAGGTAGGACCATCCATGGAGATATCATTCTACATCTAAGTGAAGAGCAGCAGGAAGAGGGGAAGACAAAAGAAAGGGTGACTTTCAGTAGTTACCTCACCTGGTTTAAAGAAATGTGTCGTATATTTTATTCCTCTCCCTGTTCCCTTCAGGGGAGGAGATGCAGAACTTCCAAATATAATTATCCGGAGGAAGCTGTGGCAAGCAGCCTTTGAATACATGGGGCTTTGCAAAGCCTCAAAGGGGCCCAGCTCATAGGAGAGGTTTTGAAGAGATGGGCAAGCAGTTCCTAGGATGGTTGAGTCTGTCTGTTCATGGCTATGAAGCACAGCAATGAGATCACTGGGTCATCTGGGGCGTCCTCATAGCATTTGCCTTTTCTCCTCAGCTAAAACGTGTTGAGCTGAGGCTACTATGGGACACAGATGCTATATATCCTGGTTCCCATCTGTCCTTCTCAGCCTTGCTCTGTGTTACTGATGTTGTGTGTTGCTGCGAGCTTTTCCAGAAGGTTTGTGGGTGACCCCTTGGTCCTTGCATGGAGTTAAGAGACTGAGCTGTGGACAGTGATGGGCTGCTCCTGTGTTCAAGGTCTCCAGCCTGCAAAGCCTCGCCCATGTGCTCTGTGTGCAGGCTGACGCAGTGCTGCCAGGGCAAGGATGAGGCTGCCAGGAGTGCTGAGAGGGAGAGAAGTGTTGGCTTGTGCTTGCAGCAGAGCTGACTCAGGGCTTTCTCCCCAGAGTTGGGTGCTGACTCAGCCGCTTTGCCTTTTACTGGCTTCTCTGAAAACCAGGGGCATCTCCTGGGGTTCAGAGACCATAGTAGTGCAGCAGGAGTGAGAGGTTAGTTGGTTTTGGGAGAGTCACATCTTGGATGTTTTGGGGTAACAGCCAAGAACTTTGGTAAAAGCTTCAAGGTTGCTTCTAGATGTATGTTTTGCAGTCCTGCTGGGGAGCATGTGCTGTCCAGTCTGGACTAATCACTGGTGCAAATGTGTGTTGCAGCAATGCTGCTCTTGCTGCTGTGTGGCCCCCATTGTGGGGGGTGAATTGGGGCATGGAGGTTCTTTTGGCTGGCAGTCTCACTGGAGTGTTTTTTCATAGTATTACTCATGCATATGTCAGAACAAAACTACTATGGAGGAGGCTGGGTGAGGCATTGGTGAGCTTCTGGATTGAAAAACACACCACAGAGGTGAGGTCCTGTCTCCTGCTGGGAGCAGGGCTATGTTGGGCTTACAGTACCTGGAATGCCTGAGCTTTGGCTCTGTCATGTGCAGCTGGTGGCCACATAGTTTTAAGCCCTGAGCTGTGATGTGTGGAACATCTTGTGCGTGTAATGAGGATCAGCTTGTGTGTCTAATCTGCTGGAAGGATCTCCCAGTAACAGCAGTGCGTGGGGTGCTGGGTGAGTCTCCCTGCTCTGTCTCCTTTGCAGCAGGTCTCACCTCCAGGACGCATAGCAGCGTGTTGCTCACAGGCAGTGGCATGTGCCGGTGTGCTGGGGAGCAGAGACAGTTCTCCCACCTGTCCTGCGGCATTAGAAAGTTGGGGTTATGGAAGTGGGGATCCCCCCAGGGCTGCTGCCTCTCATGTGGCTCCTGGAGAGACCGACCCGCTTTGGGAAAGAGGCAATTTCTTAGCCTGAAGTCTGGGATGATGTGGGATCCCAGCAGCTGACCCCAGCAGCTTTACTGCCAGTTCCAGGTTGCCCTGAATGGTTGATGAGTCCTTCCTGATGCTTCCATTAGCCCCATGGCCTCTTCTGTGAGTGGGAGCCTGGAGCTGTGAGGCTGAATCCTGCCTGGTCCTGACCACTCCCATGATAAACATATTTATCCCACTTAAAATGAGCTGAGGGAGAAGAGTTTTGGGCCAAGCTTGAAGGAGAGCCCTGCTGCCCCATGCAGTGGTTATTGCCCTGCATGTAAACCTGCTGAAATTTGTTATTGAAAGGGAAGACCTGAAGAAGAGGGTGGATGAGGCAGCATGGATTCCACTGCCACCTCTGCAGGTGTAGGGAGCTGGGACAGGTGCCTATCCAGGACTGTGGTGGTTGTGGAGGGGTTGCCCCATCACCAACCGGTTTCTCCAGTTCCTTTGGGAAGCACCAAATCCAGTCAGAGTCAGACTGGTTTGTGCAGAGACTTTGTTTGCCTGGAGAGGAAAAAAAAAAAAAAATAAAAAAAATCAGTTCAGTTGCCTCAGCCTAGAGTTGTGTTTTTAAAGGGAGCAGTGTGGGAGGATCTCGGGCACCCTCAACACTGCTCTTGTGCTGTCGCCATGCTGGAGCCTGCCCTGGAGCTGAATTACATTGTGGTTTTTAGAAAGGACTCGAATGAGACACAAACAAACACATCTTTCATTATGATCTGGGTGGTGGAGCTTCTTGGAGACGTGTCAACACTTCGCACGGGAGCCATTGGTCAGATGGCGACGGCAGTGTGCTGGTCATACAGTTTGCCTGTGCATCATCGGCTGACAGGAGGATGAAATTCAGGCACGGACACAGCCCAGGGACAGCTTTCAGCGTGGACACAGATTGTTACGAAGGGCTCGGGCTGCATAACAATGAGCTGCTACCGCAGCAGCCAGAGCCTTGCAGAAAGATGGCTGGGGTAGCTAAGTCAAGCTTGCCTTGCCCTGGGTTTTTTTCCTTCTGACTATACAGTGTTACCACTCCTGGGTTGTTCTTAATCTGCTTTTTCCGGAGAAATCCTATTTGTAAATTACTGTGCCACAAATGCAAAATGAGGTTGTGTCTTTTCTATGGTGGAAAAAATTGCTTTCAAAATCTGCCCCCCCCCCCCCCCCCACTCCCCAGATGCTGCTACTCTGCAACAGTTTTCTTTAATACTCCAGGGAATGTTTTAATCTGTGTAACACAGTGCTGAACTTTTGTTGATGCTTAAGGGGACACAGGGGTGTCCCAGCCCTGAATGCTGGATTGGGAGACCTTATTGCTCTCTGCAACTCCTGAAAGGAGGTTGTAGCAAGATGAGGGTCAGTCTCTTCTCCCAAGGAACAAGCGATAGGACAAGATGAAATGGCCTTGAATTGCACCACGGGAGGTTTAGGCTGGACACACGGAACAATTTCTCCCCCACAAGGGTCATCAAGGCCTGGCCCAGGCTGCCCAGGGCAGTGGTGGAGTCCCCATCCCTGGACAGGTTTCAAAGCTGTGGAGATGTGGTGCTGAGGGATGTGGTGTAGTGGTGACCTGGCAGTGATGGGTTAACAATTGGACTTGATAATCTTAAAGGTCTCTTCCAACCAAAATGATTCTATGTTACTGGGTAGATGGGTTTGAGTGGTGGATTTTGGACAAGGAAGATCTGGGTGGGGTCCGGCACCGACTCATTCAGACAGTGAGTGTCCCCCATGGTCCATGGCGATGTGGCCCTGGCTGGGCTTGTCTAGTTCAATCGCCTCTTTGCACTGAGAGGACACTGCTGACTCACAAATGCAAATGCTATGGGTGTAAACAGAGAGGAACTACTGTGTGGATTAATCATGCTTAAGAGACCTTTAAAAGTAGCTAAACCTGAAGCTAAATCTTGGCCTTTATTCCACTTAGTTTTTTTCCACTGTTTCTGAAGACCTCCAGAAGGGGAGGGGTTTGGCCTATGAGTCAGGCCAGCCTTGTCTGCCCACCTTTGCAGCATTGTTTTGGCTTGCTGCCTTATCTCCCTTCTGATACCACGATACCTTTTGCTTCCCTCTTTGTGACACAGGGCCCTCTGTGAGCAGGGAATGGGCGATGATATTAAGCAAGCCTTGTGTAAGCAGCCTGGTTTTGGGGAACTGCTGTGGAGGCAGCAGAAGTGAAGCTGGGTGGAAAACCCCCTCTACACTTCTCGTTGAACTTCCAACAGCACTGCAGCCTTAGCTTAGTATCCAGAATTAAACTACTGTTTCCCTCAGAGCCATAGGCATCAGAATATGTGACACTTGGCAATATCTAGGGACAAATTTTACCTGCTGTGTTTATTGTCTATAGCGATGGTCCATGATTGCCATAGTTTGCAGAGCTGGTGGGCACCAGCAGCTGTTGCTTGGGCTGCACCTCTGAGTGGGGCAGGGGCAGCAATCCCTGTTGTTTGTCTTGGTGTTTCCCTTATTTCCATGTCTGCAGACTAGGATTAGTCTGCTGTGGATGTGGATGGGTGCACCTGAGCTGATGTACCCTTCCTGGGCTCCCTGTGGGTGCTCACCCAAAGCCTTTCAGGACTCTCTTTACCTCATTTGCCCTGATTTGCAGGACAACTTGGCCATTCTTGGCAGATGAGGCTGGGCTGGGGGTGAGCATAACTCAGGCGCTTCATTTTTTGCTTATGGGACCCCTGTGGTTCAGGTACCCTGATTCAAAAGTGCCACGAGGTCAGCCTAGAGGGTCTGTGTTGAGGTATCCCACAGGCTTTGTGTTGTGGCTACTCTTGATGATGGGATGAGTACATCCTTGTCCCTGTGTGAGCTGCAGCTGCCCTTGATATGCCCTGGCTGGAGCCTCCTGGATGTGCTGGAGAGCTCTTATGGTTTCCATGAGCTAAGAAAAGAAAAAAACAGGTCATAAAAATTCAGGCTCTCTGATACTCATTCAGAAGTAGGCAATAGCACAAGTGGAGCATGAACAGACAGGGGAATGGTCATACCATTGACCTGTGAGCATTGATCTCTGTACTCAATCCAATTGGCTGTTTCTCTTGAAGACACCAAGGACCAGCACAGGAGTGCTGGTGGCCCCTGTTCTGGTCTGACATATGATGTGGGTCTGCTTAAACCCTGTGGTTTTAAGCACGTGGCCTGTCCATGCTGTCCCTGGGGTGCTGATGCTGCTTGTGGCTGTGGGGAGCTGCAAAGGTCTGGGCAGGGGGGGAGCAGAGCCCACAGCTCCTTAGGGATGCCCAGGCTGAGGAAGGCTGAGAATCTCTGTCTAGGGAGGTATGATAGCAGTAACTTGTTGATACATGGGCCAGCATGTACCAAAGTCTGATGTTTATCTACAAAATAGTGCCTGGGCTTCCACTGGTTGGCCCCTGAGCAGAAGACACTTGCCCTGCTCCAGTGGACGTCCACGGGAAAATCTGTCAGAGTAAATCCTGTGTGTTGCAAAATGTTGCTGTTGCTTAGATGGATGTGAGAGTTCAGCCCAGAGCTGAACTCAGCTGCTGGCCTCTGTAGGTTTAATGCATATAAATGCTGCTGAAGAGTTAATGGGAAACAGTGTGGATGAAAATAAAGACAGACCTTTTGAGGTCTCAGCTGCTCAGAGTAATATTTGGGTTTGGTGACTCTCTGTATCTTAGAGATGGGAATGCAGCAAAGCTCTTTCAGTCCAGAGTATACATGGAGCCCTACAACATTGTGGGCTAATATCAACAAACCTTTTGGAAAAGCAGATCCTGTCTGCTCCAGCAAAGCCACAGCGTTATTTTCCTTTCAACAAATGTATTGAGACAATAATAATGCTGTGCAGATTGGTCGCCCCTGGCCTACATGATTTATTAGGAAACAGAAACAATTGCAGTTGCTGGAAAAAAAAAAAAAGAGCTTTGGATACAGATTTTTTTTTTTTCTTACTCTTTTTATTTTCTTTTTTCCCTCTTGAATTCCTCATGAACTAAAAAAAGGCCACCTAGTCTGGTCCCAGGAGAGGAGTTGCCTCCCTGCTTGCATTTCTTACTGGACCACCAACCCTGGGCTTACTGCTTATATACTTCAGTACTGGGGAGGAGGGGGGGGGAGTAAAACAGTGCTGGGGGAAGAGCTTGAGAGAAGGTGATACAGGCATAGAATAACTTTCCCAGGCAGAGAAGCAGAGCAGGTCTGGAGGAGGAGCCCTGCAATCTGTTTCTAGCTGTCGGTGACTCGGGGACAAGTTGCTTCCTTTCTCTGAGCCTCCCTTCCCCTCTATTTATCCTGTTTATTTAGTGCAGACGCCACTGAGTATGGTGCTGCTGGCCCCGTGCATGCTGCACTGGGGCCCTCAGCCCAGGTAGTACCTGCAGGTGCAACTGAAGCACAAGAACTGATGGTGACTGCATGGTGCACATGGTGCTTGTGGGTGCTGGTGGCCTTTGGCTCCTGCCCCTTGGCTCAAGCAGAGGCTGGCTTTGCTTTAAAGTGGTTTTATTTGTTGCCTCCTCAGTCAGTAAAAGCCCCAGGGAAAGGGCAGGCAGGAAGCTCCCCAGTGCAGGAAGCTTTTCCCTTGACATTCAGAAGTTGCAGAAGCCACGAAGTATTTGGTTTACAGAGCAGAGCATCTCACTGTTTCTGGTGGGCACCCTGTCAGGCAAGTGTGGCTATGTCTATGTCATCTGGTCCCCACAATCCTGTTCCACACTTTCCCACCCTGCCTTTGCCTGTGATGGGGTAGCCAGGCCCTTTTGCTGGAAGGCCAGATCTTCTTGGGACTATGGGTTTGAGATGCTTCTCCAACAAGGGGCACTGGTCCTTGGGGGCAGTGGGATGCAGCAGGATGCAGCTTTTTCATAGCATGAGGTTTCCTGACCCCTTTGGCACGCTGGTGGCCGTCCAAAGCTCCACAGGAGCTTTTGGGGGCTGTGTCCTCTCTCTGCACCCAGACACTGTGGGTGCAGCACAGTTACCACTCAGGTGGGCTCCCTAGTGCAGGGGTGGGTGGTCAGCACTGGCCTGGGAGCCAGGGGAGCTCACTGGCTTTGACAAGAGGCATCTGGATGATGAGGCTGTTCTTCCACCATGAATACCCCTGATGCAGATGGGGGCGTGTGGGGTGTGTGTTCTCCTTGGGATGGGTGTGAGCAGCTCCCAAAACACCCCATGGGGATGAAGGAGAGTTGAGCTCCACTGTGTTAGGGCTGAGCCCAGCCTCATGCAATCCCACTTGCACCCATGGCCCTGTACATCAGTTTTGCTTGGTTTTCTAAAAAGAAGCCCATGGTTTTGGTTAATAAAGTGTAAGGGCTCACTTACAGCTCACCAAAGCATCTCTGATTGCTTTATTGAGGCAGCGGGACCAGGTGCTTTAGCAGCGAACTGCCAACTGAGCGTCTGTGCGAGTAACTGATATCATCACAGTTTGCTTTGCCTTCAGAAATGACTAAACAGATTTTCTCTGGTTTCCAGTTGACCCCATGGCTCCCTGTTGATGATGGGAGCAGGCTGTTTAGGTTTGAGTTAATGCTGCCCCGACCAGCCCTGAATCAGCCTCAAAAACCGGAGATGGATTCAGCAGGTAGATGGAGGGGAGAAATCTGTATCCACTGCACCCAGCTTTTGCCATTATTAAATTGGGGATTGCTGGGAATTGTCTCTGATTCATTCTCCAGCTGAAACACAAGTATTTTGCATTTGTCTGAAAGGATTAAGTTTTTAAAGCTCCTGCCCTTCTGGCTGGCTGTTTTCCTTCGAGGGGTTAGCCAGCCTCAGCTCCAAGTTTTGAAGGAAAAAAAAAAGAAGACTGTTGGGTTGGGGGTGGTTTTCCTTTGTGATCTTTCTGTTCTGTACCCAGAGTCAGCATCAGTGCAAATGATCTATATTTGATTATTGCAAGGGGCTATAGGAGCCCTGGGTAATTGCTGCATTTAGTTCTTTTTCTCTTGGGCTTCATTGACTTTTCAGATAGTAAATGAGCAGTTTCTTTCCCCTACGGATGTTTTCTGTTGGTCAAAGATGGGAAGAGACCTTAGATGCTAAATCCATGGGCTTCATTTGTGTTTTTTCTGGGCTTGTTTAAATCAGCATGGGGAGTGGGGCTTGCTTGGTTCTGGATGTTCCTGCCACTGGGGCACGTGGGGTGGACCACAGTGAGGTGGACCACAGAGGGGGTCCCTTGGAGTGGTTCTGGTGAGTGCAGCCCTCCCTCCTCATCCTACTCACATAAAATAGGAGGTAGAGGAAAAAGAGAACCTTGCTGGCTGCACCCCCCCCAAATTTTTTGAATTTTCTGTGGCTGCAGGATGCCAGGTCCTTTTCCTCAGCCCAGCTCCTGCCAGATGGGTTAAAGCACAGACCACTTGGACAAGCACAGCAGGCTCATGCCAGAGAGATCCTGGGAGGAATGAAATGGATCCGGTTGTAACCACCCAGCTCGCTTTTCACCCCCAACCTCTTTCTGTCAGCATTGGAAAACTGCAGGCATAGGGCCATGTCTTGAGATGAAGAGGCTTGCAGGTGCACACCAATCTCCCTGGGCTGCTGGGCTTCCTCTGGAGCTGCGAGCTGCATGGAGAAGGGCTGCTGGGCCAGGACTGCCTGTGCTTTCCCTTCACTTGTAAGTGTCGAAGCTGTATGTCTGCTGCCACAGCCTTGAGCTCTGCTTTACCCCTGTATCAGCATGTTAGTTAGACACAGGCCAAACCTGCACTCCAGAACAAGGGGAGGGTAGTCCAGCTCTTTGTGCTGTCTCTGGGTAATTTCCAGGCACATACATGTACTTGGAACATCACAGGATATTTCGGGGCTCCCAGGCTTTTCTTGAGTTCCTGTGGGCTGCTTCTACCAAGCATCCATGCTTAAGAACATGGACAAGATCTGAGCATCACTTGCATTTTTGGGAGAAAGGTTATATCAAAATTGCCTACAGGTTTTCCTCGGTTCTCCAGAGAAGGTGCATCATCTTCACTGGTGCTCAGTTGAACACAGAGGAGCAACCAAATGAAAGCTACAAAGCATAAATGATGTCTACATAACCAAGCACAGGTCTGCATTCCACTGCACCAGGATACAAAGCAAGAGGAGAGTCCACAGGATCTTAAAATCTTTAAATACTGAAGTTATAAATAAAGCCTGGATGTCGCTGAACGATCTCCAAGTGATAAAGACTCAGTCTGCCTTTGCTTTGGACTGGTACAATGGGAATGGAGAGTAGCCATCGTGCTGTTGCCTCCCCAGGCTGGCTGCTGTGCTCAGACCTATTCTCATACAGGGTTTTCATGAAAAGGCAGTAGCCTGCAGAGACTCAGTGACCTGGGGTTATGGGTGCTGTACAGCTTCAAGACCCTCAGCCAGACCTGAGGGGCCTTATACCCCAAAACACCCACTGGGGAGACAAGAAGCCTTTGAAGTTCCCCCAGTCTGCTCAAGCCGCAGAATGGGGTTGTGAACCTTGTCATTCTCTGTGAGAATGTTGCTTTTACAATTAAAACCCACGCAAACCCCCGGCCCTTGCTACCGCTTGCGTTACCCCAGCGAGATATCTGACATTTGAGACAGAATGGGAAGTCAAAGAATGCGAGGAATTTGGTGACTCAACATAGAGTTTATTATACCAGTCCTACCATTTAAGCCCATGTAATGTAAAATTGTTTTACGGCATGTGGCACAGTTCTGTGGGTTAATTTATAAGCAAACAATAATTATTCAAATAGGATTTTTTTTTTCCTGTGTCTACATAAACTTGTTATCTGTTTGGCAGCAGGGGATGCTGCAAAGAAACGCACATTTACATTTTTTGCATTGATGTTATTTGCTTTTCCTGGAGCAGCTCAATGGTGCATTGACTATCAGGGCTACTACTGAACTTGACCTGGGAGTGGCATGGAGATGAGCCAAATGGTAAGAGAAAAGGAGCCCTTTGTGTGGAGATGCCAGTATATTAGGTCTCGCTTTTAGGTCACACACTTGTTAGAGGTTCCTTCAACGTGATGGATTCTTCTGCTAAAATTTAATGATGGCCGTTAAATTACAGGGTCATGAACCAGTACATGGGCTGAAAATGGTTTGCCAAGGGAGCATGAAGACAAGGCCTTGTGTCAGGAGACTTCCAAAGCAAATTGGATTTTCCACACAGGAATGGATGCATTTGAAGGTCTGTCAGTGGCCTGTAAAATTCTTCGCCAGTGATAACAAGACAGACTCACCAACCACTGAAGCAATGCCACGAATGTTACGGGACAAAACACTCCCCTCTCAGTATATAATAGCTTCTTGATCATTGGTCAAAGAAAGAAGTATCCTAACCAGCAAACAGGCTGGAGGAGCTTGCTCCCTCCCCACTGGAAGTTTATCCCAGAACTCCTGGGTTAAATCCACTGCAGAGAGACTGGTGTCTTCAGAGAACATCAGTCTGGAGCTGAGCAGTTGGGTAGGTGGATTTTTAGGTTGGGTGCACAGAAAAGGATGAAACAACTAGATGACAAGACTTGTATTCCTGAGGAACTCTATGCTTGGGGTCATCTGGCCCTGTTGGTGTCCGGTCCCAGAACACACCCTGCTTCTGTTCTGAAGGAAATGTGGATCAGTGAAAGCATAGTTGGGTATCTGGACAAGTCAGTTCCGTGGTCTCCTGAGGCTAAGCTGATCTCTGACTTTTTTCACTCTGAGTGCTGTGAAGGGTGGGTGTGTGCAAGGAATGACTTCATCTTCAGCATGCTGTGAGATAGGGTCACTTGTGTGGTTAGATAAGGCATGAGATGATCCTATTTCAGAAAAGGATTGGGTGGAAGAGGCTGAGCCTGCTTGCTCTCAGTCTATGGCAAAAAGAGTCTTAGAAGTCTTCCCTCCCTCACTTGTTTTCCATGCCTGCTCTCTGCCTTGATGTGGGCTGTGTGTCACCTTCTGCGTGGGAGCTTCTGCAGCTTACATGCAGATCCATAAACAGAGAGGTTTCTACCTTCTGCACTGTGATCTCAAGGACAGAACTCTTTAATCCTGATATCCTTCCACTCACCTCACAACTGTTTTTCTAAGAATTACATATAACAAGCATTTCTATCAGACTGCTGAAATCATTGAAGGAGAACAACCTCTAGCCCAGCTCCTTTGCCCGCGTTGGAGTTGCAGGAAGGATGGTTTGGTTCATTGTATGGCATCCTTAACTGCAATGGCTTGCGAGGCATCCTAATGTGGAGCCAGGAGGTCAGGGGTTCAACTTGAATTTAAACCCAATGCTAACAAGTGAGGGAAGTTCTATTTGTGGTGGAAGTATATTTTAATGATGAGGTCATGTACAGTGTCTGTTAAAGATGACTTCTGCCCAAAGCATGAGACAATGGAGTGAAAGCTAGAAGCCTCAAAGAAGACATCTCAGAAAATAGTTTAAATCCCAGTGGTCTGGTCAGCTCTTCATTATCTGTTTTCATTAAGGACTCCTGTGCAATGGAGGAGGTATGCCAAGGCCACATTGTATTTTCAGAACAGGTAACATCACCAGACCTGATATTTGAGATTTGGGGCTCATCATAAACTTTACGAAAGGACAATTTAGAGTCACATTCAGTTTAACTATTTAACATGTGTCTTCTTTTAAAGGCTGTTGGCCCAAAAGCACTTTTTGAGCTCTAAAAAGGCTCATGTTGTCCTGAAATGAGGTTGTACCCATGCTATGGGCCTCATCTGGAGATTCCCAGGAATCAGGAGAAGCTGGAGCACCCAGGGCACCTGAGCTGTAATCCCCTGCCTGCCCTGAATTTTCTACTACTGTGGGCCAGCTCTTTAGCCTCAGTTTCTTCCCTTATTTTCCTTTCTCTTCCTGATACCTTGTGAAGATGAGAAGGACAATGTTAAGTGTCGAGAACAATTGCTATAATTGGTTTGCCTGTCTGGGTTTCCTAATGGCCCATGTACATTTGGGGGCTGATATTCTTGTTCTTGTCATTCCACTCTCTATACTGAACATTTATTTGTGAAAACAGAAAGTAAGTTTCTTGCTTCCTTGGTGAAACCCTTTTTCCAAAAGAGTAAGGCCAGGTTTCTGTATTTCTCCCTCTGCCTTCACATACCAGGGATGTTTGTTTTCCTCCCTGTTTCCCATTCCCTGAATTTTAATTGATTTTACAAGTACTCAAGCTAAGGCAAGCTGTGGGGAATGTAGCCTGAGTCATTCATCCTGAACCCACAAAATATAGCTGTCTGCACTATTGCTGCTGGTCTCGAGGCTGATTTTTATCCATTCTCACACCAGTTTGGCCGAAATGGTTTCAGAAGCAGTTTGACAGTGAACTGCCCTCATACTGACAGTGTTCTGCCCTCATACTGACAGTGTTATGTGCTGAACGTACAACTCCGAGCTTCAGCTTGTATTGCCACTGCTGAGAGCAGAGGGGAAGTTCAAGCCCTGTACTCCTCTGGCCCTGACCTTTCAGCTGAGGTTTCCACTGTGGAGATGGATAGTTCCTGATTTCTCACTAAGGGAAGCTGTAGGCAAACAAACAAATATCAGAGCATTCTGGAACAAGATATCTGCTGTCAGTTTGCCTATGTTAGGTGTAGGAAAGCCAAGAGCTCCTTCCTGGACCAGCTGCATGGGCGCTGATAGTCTTGGGCTGATGCCAGACAAGGGAACACATTGGTCATGCATCTGCTGACCACTGGCTTCTCCAGTCTGAGCCTGGACTGAGTGATGGAGAAGGCAGTTCTGGTTCCACCCAGTCTCTGAAGGATTTGATATATTCTACTGCCAAAAGAAAACAGTGTAAATCATCTCTGAGTGTGGATCTGTCTGGCTCCCTTGGAGAGAAAGTGCAGTTAGGGTGGGGCAAGAGGACACAAGGGTGCAACGATGCTTTTAAACTGGTGTGGTATAAAATACCCTCCAAGCTGCCTTCAGCCCAGTAAAACCTGGGAGGTGCGTGGCTCTGTCATGACCATGCCAAGTGATTTCTTAGAAGAGAGGGTGCCTGGGGACAGCTGCTGGGGTGATGCTGCACGGAGCCCAGGATGGTCTAGGGGGTTTATCCCATTTCCAGTGCAATCTGTGTGCAAGTTTATGAAATCTATCTCCCTGGATGATGTCATGACACGATGAGAAACTGGGTCATAAATTAAAGTAAGGAGAAAAAAAAAAAAAAGACCCCACTGTGGGTCAGATGCTGGCAATAAATTCAGCTAACAGCTCATCAGTGCTTCTTCCCTTGTTCTTGTATGTGTATGCATTTTTTTTTCCAGTTGGGAGAAGCACTGGTGAAAAGCAGCTGTTTTTTATTTGTTCTTCATCCACATCTGATTAGATAGTCCTCCTTCTGCCCACGGAGACGTGCTCAGGAACTCTCCCAGTCCCTCTGCTCACTCATTTTCTCGGGCATCAAGGAGTTTGGGACTGTTGAAGCTTTGTTTCACAAGCTGACGGCAATTCAGAGGTACAAAGGGCTCCTTCATGATCACAGGGCTCAGGTCCCACCAGGCCAGAGGGCATGACCAGATCCTGCAGTGGGGCTGTTTGTGAGGTGCTATGGGTTTGGGCCTGGGAAGGTGCAGTGGAGATGTGTTTCTCTTCCTGACATTAAGCTGTTAATTTGTTTTTAGGCAGTTCTGGGGCTCTGCAGCCCGAAGGAGGGTAGTTTCCCTCCAGCCTCTCTGAAAGTTCTCACCACCAAGGCTGATGGGGAGGCAGCCATGATGCAAGGAGGAAAGGGGGTTGTGGTTTTTTATCAGTGGGAGAGGACAAGCTAACAGTTGTGTGGGTAGTGTACGTGTGTGTGTGTGTGTGTGTGTGTGTGTGAGAAACCAGAGTGAGGGCAGGGGCATGTGTACCCCTAAATGTGTTGCTTACTATAGGCAAACAGTGAGCTTTTGGCTTGTTGAAGCCAGTGTATAAACTCCCGTCACCTCCACTGAACATGAAATCCAACCTTTCCAGGCCAAGGCCATAAGGCTTCTTCACACCTTGCTACTGAAGGATCTCACATCAAAATAGTCTGCAGACAGGTATCTTCTTTCAGGAGACAGGTATGAATGTTCTGCTCAGGACAAGACAACTGTTCTGGTCCTGTCCTTCCCCTTGCTGTGCCACTGGTTGGTAAGAATGAGATGTCTGGTCCTTCTCTTGTCCTCCTCCTGCAGCTGTCAGTTGGTGTCCAGATCCTTAGTGCAGATATAAACCATTATCAAGGATGGTTAGTCATGGGATGGATAAACTCATTACCAAAACAAAACTTTGAACCAGAGCTTCCCTGGTCAGCAGCCCTCCTTGAGCACAAGAAAAAGGACAGATGAGCTTATCTGAACCTGAGAACTTTTACATTTTTTTCACTAGGTGGGAAGGGGATCTCCCATTACAAGTCTGAAGCTGTGATGCTGAGCTTCCAATACTGTGCCTGGGCAAGTCCTGACTGCGCACTCCTCTCATGTGCTGAGAATGAACTTGCAGCTCATGTAACCCTCACCTGTTAACCGATGGGGTTATGGGCTCTGAAGCTTTACCTCAGGTTCCCAAGTGAATTTCTCGGAGTCCCAGGTTAACTCCTGTGCAGAGGAAGAGTGGGGATTGCATATCCCCTAAAGCAAAGATTCCTGGAGAACTGGAGGGAGAATAAGACCCTCCTGTGTATCAAATGCAAGCATGGAAATACTAAGGTGAGAAATGTTCTTGAACTTATTTCAGAAACAAGTTTTCTTTGGGTCAGCTTAAATTTCTGGCATAAATTCATGGCTGACTTTATTCCAAACCGGTTGCTCCATTCCCTTTTATCCATGCTGCTTGCATGCTAAAAGCCACAGAGGCAATTCAACCCCATGCAAAAGAACAGCCAGTGTTCATGTTCCCCTTGGATGTGTGAGCCCCGGAGGTTTTCATGATGTGTAGAGTGCAGCTGAGGAGAGGGCAGATTTACCCTGCCCAGATGCTGGGGATGGCATGAAACTTGGCCCATGTTACAGCTGCTGTGGCCTGCAGTGACCATGTTGATGCAAAACCTCCATATGACTCTGTATCAACAAGTTCAGTTTCGAAAAGAAGGATAACTTGTTTTATTTTTATCAAAGCTTTGTGAGATAGTGAGGTTTCTGGATAGGATCTGCAATGCTCAGGTTCAGGTATCGGTTGCACAATTTCCTGTGTTATTTCAACACTCTGGTCTTTTCTCCTTTTATTTCTTTTCTTTTTTTTTTTTTTTTTTTTTTTTTTATGAGCTTTTTTTTTTCCTGGTTAAGTTTTTTTTAATAATATTTTGGGTGTGGATT